>CAJQUW010006777.1:0-154733 GCA_907163375.1 Prostheceraeus crozeri | reverse complement strand
TTGAAGTATCTAATCCACAGATCTTGATTGTCCTCCTTTTAAAAAATTTTGTCTAATGCCTCCATCGACAGATATAATTTTTAAAAACTCCTTGGTACTCTGAATAGTATCTCTTTCTGAAAAATGTGGAGATAATTCCGTAAGTCCACGATTAGTCACAACATTTTTGGCCATTTGGAAATTGTCAACAACAAGGTGTGGTTCCTTGAACATCCGCTTGAAATATAGATTGTTGATAATCACACGTGATCGCTATGAACGGTGTTTCTTTACCATATCCAAGGCCCAAATTATTTCTTGTTTTTGGAACATGCTTCAATTTTTCATAGCTCCCTGTGATAGGACCGTTCTCGGTTTCCGGATAAATTGTAGAAATTTTCACACTTGTGTGCATTCGATGAAGATGCATCAGCATTCAAGTAAGATGATGTGGCTGAGGTCAATGATGTGGGAACGTCAAGACTACGACGAACAAGATTCACCTGATAGTCATTTCATTCTTCCGGCAGTTACGTATCAGCTGTCGAATGCGAATTAGGAGCATAACATTTTTATCTGCATCGTGTGACCACTATGACGAACAAGATTCACTGGTACTCACCAATCCCATCTTTATAACCCGACAGGTCATAGAGAAGTATCGTCTAAGCAAAATAAGATGTTCCTGGCCTATCGTTTGACCTTGAAAAGCCTTCGACAGAGTCCCAAGAGAAGTTTTACGTTGGTATCTTCGCAAAAGTGGAGTCGAGGAATGGCTTGTAAGAGCGATAATGACACTATATCGCAATGCAACTACGACCGTTCGCAAACTAAGTTCGGAGACTCTGACCACTTCACTAATGGATGTAGGAGTGCATCAAGGTTCGGTATTGAGTCCATTGCTCTTTGCCCATAGTTATGGATGCCGTAAGTGAAGCAGCGAGGAAGGGGATTGCCATATGAACTTCTATATACAGATGACCTCCTTATGGCTGACTCGGAGGAAGATCTTCAAGCGAAATTGCTATGTTGGGAAAGAAAGTGTCCTGTAAAGGTTTGAAGATGAAATGCCACAAAGACAAAGATCATGGTAAACGGTGGTAAAGACAGAGTCGAGAAGAAGTACCAGACAGCAAAATGGCCATGTGTAAAATGCTGCAAAGGTGTGGGAGTGAACTCAATCCAATGTAACATCTACAATGGTTGGTTGCATGCGCGATGCTCAAAAGTGAAAGGGAGAGACTCACAGCGGCTATCAATTACAAGTGTGAGAAGTGCTTATCAGCTCCGAAGAATGATGGTGAAGATATTCCCCAAGTGCGTTGACATGCACGGAACCCGACTTGAGAGCGTGGACAGCTTCTGCTATCATTGGTGATGTTATCGACAGTTGCGGTGGCGTTGAGTCAGCAGTGGTTGCCAGAATATCGGTGTGGTTGGAGAAGAAAGCTTCGGGAGCTCTAAGCCTTCTTAACATCGAAGTCACCGTCCATTGCGAGTCAAAGGCCAGCTGTATGCTGCATATTCCGGCAAGCAATGAATTTACGGTTGTTTGTGATCGTGGCCCCTGCTCGCAAATCATGAAAGGATGCTGCTGTCTGCGTAGATGCGCATGATACGTTGGATGTGCGGAGTGAGAAGATCAGAGAGAAGGTCGAATGAAGAATCAGCGACAGGAAATGGGGCTAGAGAACATCTTGGATTCGATCAGAAGAGAAAGGTTGCGCTGGTTTGGTCATGTGGCGGAGGAAGAGCGAGTCGGAATGGGTCAAGAAAGTTACGGACATGGAAGTATCTGGCAAAGCGTGCTGTTGGACGCCAAAGAAAGACCTGGTGCGATGTCATCGCCGAAGACCTGAAAAGTGATGGTGCTCAAGAAGCTGATACACACGATCGCCGGAAGTGGAAAGAGCATCACTCAAGCGGAAATCGACTAACCCAGCATCTTTCTGGAACGCTACAAGGACGCAAAAAGGGATGAGTGAGTGAGTCAATTAGAAATTGATTTTCTGAAGGTACTGAGTACCAAAAAACCGTCTTCATAATTTATATGCGAATATATTCATCGAAAAATTACGTATCGGTATAATGTCAACATTTGAAATTGCACAATGTTCTTTTTCAACATCATTCCAAATTGTCATTTTGACAGGTATGCAAAATTATACCTTAAAAGGCAAGTCAAAATAAGATAAAATGAAATTTGTAGTCGCATCGATGAGTAATTCATGAATATTTTATTGAAAATATAATGTCATCAATAGACCTATCATCTGCTGAGTAGCATATTCCACAAGTGAAAAAGATCATCTTCGCCTATTTCCCAATTGAGTTATCAAAATTAGTTTTAACAAAGGAGTCAAACAAGCGTGTTATCTATTAAAACAGAAAACGGCAACTCAAAGGGAGGCTCACTTTGATGAATTTGACCAATTGCATGAAATATGCTGGATGCTTTAGGTTTCCGATTTTGAAGATATGGCAGCAATTTCTGAGTTGCAATGAGAAAGTAGATGAAGCAAATGTTTCACCCATGATTTTTTAAATCAAATCAGTAAGCATCTAAAACTTGTGAAATCCAAATATCACTGGATTCAATCAAACATAGCATGAAATTAGATACAAGCATGCGACACTTTCGGAATTCATTAACTCAGGGAGGCAACAGATATTTTCTTTTGATTTTCTCATCTGTTTCCGGGAAAACATGAGCTGATGACAGTCATTATTCCTTCATGGGATATTTCAATACTTGGTCGGTATTAAAGTTTAGAATCGAAATCAAATCCCTGTTAAGTTTGTTCTTATTTAAATTAATGTTTCCTGAAGCACAAAGCTGATCGACGAACTCAAACAATGGTTCTCCCATGAAAGTGTTGTTAAATCAACAACTTTTATAAACTGGCTACATGCTTTCAGTGACACATAGGGAATATTCCATCTATGATTGTTAAACTTTAATTTGCTTAGTTATCTTTCCACTTGCATTTCAAATTCTTCAAATGATGAGTCGCTTTTTGATGACTAGGCTGAAGGTCAAACATGATCGTTTGACTTAAAGAATACAATGGAGCCATTTCCTTACAAACAAAAACATTTGCTTGTAAAAGTACCACAATGCAATAATGACGATCATCGAACACTTCTCAACAAATTTACATTATTTTCTTAAAACTTAAGGAAAGAACTGTTTATAATCATTAATAAATGAAATAAGTTTCATACTATTTTACAATTTAAACTAGATATTGAAATAATGAATGTGTTCATGATAGAATAACTTAGCGTGCTATTTTTCCTTCGCACAATTGATACATTTTGTAAAATAATATTACAATTTAGGTTTTTCATGTTCATGTATTGGAGTGTATCCTTCTTGGACGGCACATGCCTAATATTGCAAGACAACACAAACACTTCGCACCGCAGCGTTCAAAGTTTGACGCTTCTGCTTCAGAGATCAGATCTCGTAACCTTTTTGAGCCATGAGCAGACGCCTGTACAAAACGCTAGCCTACATCACTATCAGTTTGTGCACACATTGCCGTTAATTCTGCGTCGCATAGGCAGCGGCTGTTGCAAGCGAACGTACGCATTTTCGGCGGTTGCGTAGTCGGCGTTGATAATTTTAACGAACGGCTTCATTCAATCATTTTGTTTTCAATCATCATCTGCCAAGTCAATTGTTTGCGACGGCATACCATAAAAGATCATTAATTATCATATCGCTTTTCACAATCGATAACACCGTGTAGCCTACCATTATATAAGCTAAAGTTTTATTGTTCAAAACGTCTGGGTGTTGCATTTGCCACAGTACAATTATCATAAAACATCGTTGCAAACCGAATTCAGGTCTTCGGAAAGATTATTAAAACTAATTACGAATGAATCCTACCGTCAGTATGTTGTGCATTGGAAAATAATGATTTACTGACTTTTCTTCAAATTATAATATATTTAATTTAAAACATAATTGTTTAAAAGTAAATATTCCATTAAGAACTTCTGAGGGTTTGATGAGTGAGATAATTAAGAACTTCTGAGGGTGGTGAAGGGTTTGATCCTGCCAATTGACAGAGTCGCGTAAGTGGCTCGTAGCTGCTCAGTTGGTTAGAGCACAGGTCTAGTTAACCTTGGTCGTAGGTTCGAATCCCTACCAGCCGCACATCTTTTTCGAATCCTACCAGCCGCACATCTTTGGCATGGCAGTCTGATCTATCGTGTATTTAATCTCATTGTTGTTAATTGCTTTTTCTAAAAAAAATGCGTTAGGCATATTTTCAAAATATTTCACAATGCACTCGACTCATCATGTAAGTATAACCCATCAGTTCATGAATTATCGCTTATAAGGTACAACATGCTGCTGATTCACCTTAATTTGATTGTCTTTGATATCTTGATCACTAATGATTGATGAACTTGAGTCGTCCAAATTACTTGAGATCGTCAAGTTGTAGCTTGACATCTATCAATCACCAACTTGAGTCATTTGAAAATACACAAATCCTAATACAAAGAACACATGCTAACTCTGTTAGTGAGTCTGACACTTTTTCAAATTTGGTGAATTAAAGAAAATCATGAAATCTATGAGTGCATCACATTGTGCTTATTTTATTTCTTCTTATTGCTACTTTTATGATAAGGAAGGCTTATTGACGAGCAGGCTTCGTAAAGATGTTAAATGGCATCTTTATGGTATTTAATGACATCATTGTGCCGATGCTGTTATATGCTTGTCCACTATTTGGTGAGCTTGGAAGCTCCTCCTTTGCAAAGATTCAGAGAGATTGTAAGTCGTGCTCATTACATAATCTTTTCAGATGTCTGCTCTTGCAACATCATGCATAATTATAAAAGTCAAGAAATATGATCATTCTGAGATTTTTTCATAAATGCAGGGTTTCTGATCATCCTTTGCAATACTCTTTTTCCACCTCGCCTGCCGAACTCTGGCCATTTCATTATGCCTCTGTGTTTAAACATTTAGACGGTCCCATTTCTTTCTTGTCCTATGCATGCCGTCTCTTTAATATGAAAGTTTGATTCTGTCGAAAATATTGTAAAATTTATAACTTCTGCATACTTTGCATACTTTGTTTGTGATTTACTCTGTCACTTGTGATTTCTCATCTATTGAATAAACACATGGTTATTATTATCAATATTATTAAAGTTCCATGGTGACTGTTGTGCCACAAGGAAGTACAAAAAACGGGCTTGAGCAGTTTTAATTTCCATTGAGCGAAGCCTAGGAAACCAGATCTTGCTTAAATGCGAAGTGTATTGAACAGTTGGCCAACAGCTGGTTTTTGGGCTTCCCTCGATGGAAATGAAGTAATCAAAAGCATTGTGCTTATTGTTGCACAATGCATGTGTATAGTACTCATTTTTTTGTCATGAAATCATTTTTTTGTATGAGTTTTGCTATCCTTCCTGGATGCATATTTCCACAATAAACCAAAAACCAAAGTAACTGATTTTGGACTTTAGACAAGCCTATGGGATCCCAGGTATTGTAATCTCTAACCAGCAGCATCCACATAAATGATTCAGAAATATTGGACTAATGCAGGTGTCCACTCAATTTTTCAAAAATATAGGAATATGGTACAGGAATTTCAAAAATATATAGGACAAAATATAGGATATTATGCAGCGACCAAAAGCATGTGATATAGGATATGTGAGTTTAAATTGTTAGCCTATACAGACCTATATTACATAAGTAATCAGGCTGAAAAAAGATTGCATCCACGAAAATTGTAAGGATATTTACAAAGTGCATTTGGATTTGTATTTTTTCCTAAAATGCTATGAATGTAAGCCTTTTACAAATTTTAAAAAAGTGACATATTTTTGTATTTCCACAGGCATTGCCGTTTTCTTATAGTCTTCTTTTTTAATGGCCTCCACCTTCCCTTCAGGCGAGGCCATGCACCGAGAGAGCCCCGGCGCACAGGAAAGAGAGTTTATTTCTGTTATTTTTTTGTTGATATTGGGTAGTAGTGGTCAATGATTTGCTATAATTTAGGCGAAACACACCGATTACAAAATCTTGGTTGGTATAAAAATCGTAAAAATGAACTCAATTAATCATAACAAGTGCTTTTGAAAAACTAGGAACAGTATGAGATGAAAAATGCTAAAAAGAGAGGGGGTGAGCGATGGCGGACAATACTTGAGTAAGCCGATTGCTTATGCATGAATAATGTGTACAGTTAACAAAAGCAATCAATAGAAGAAGTCTTTGAAAAGCAGATAACTGGTGATAGATAGTCCACTAGTAAGACATATTTCATTGCATCAATCATATTTTATTATTAGTCTTCATCTTTTTCACCGATTCCAGCAAACATAAAATTCCTTTCAGAAAGTTTTCGTTTTCGGTCGGCTAGTTTTATGTGTTTCTGAAGTAATTTTTCTAGTGCTTCAGCGCATTCTTTTGTCTTTTTTATACTGTTCTCAATCATCAATTGAGCCGTGGCGGCATGTTGTAAATCGCCTTTCTCTATAGCATGTCTCAATTTGTTGTTTCATCATTTTAAAAGTTCTTGTGCTGCTAAAAGTACGTTGTTTTTCTCTCTTTTAACTGATCAGCCTTTCTCCTCCTTTTCGAGACTTAACTTCTGCTTTTTCATTTGTTCCATCTCTTTCTCCAAAATCGCTCGTTGAGCATGTTTCCTTTTCTATTCTTTCTTTTCCTCTTCTTCTCTTGCAGAATAAATTTTCCCTGTCTCCTTCTGCACTCAGAATGAGCACATCTAGCAGCATTCCGCTGAGCATATAAACAGATAATAATAAATAAACATCAGCATGCAGAATGTTGTATAAATAGGCAACTACTATCAGTTCCTTCATAACCAGAAAATAAACATGGCAGAAGAAAGGCAGAATGGCATAAGTTACACAGTTGAAAGCAAATCATACATTTTACACATCAAAGCGTGCAATATGATTCCACCGGCATTTTATTATACAAACTTAGCCAGATAATGTGTACTGAGATACATATGAGATGTAGTCATAGGAGGGCTAAATCAAACTTTTGTCGTCAACCTGACATGCCGCTATGCTAACAATGGTTAAAAATGTGTGCATTAATTTGATCATCCGGCATCTAAAAGCCGCTTGATTTGAAGCCAATCGAATTGAGGTTGGATGCAGGTGTAGACTAAAATCTACTATAACAATGTCCTGAAGAATGAAAGGTGATTCTTTAGGGGTTGCCCCTGCAGCGATCCCGCCAAGAAACAAGGTAGTAGCCTAATCTCTAAAACAGCAAAATCAAGAAGTACACAAATTCATCATTGAGTTTTGAAAGGCATTGGCAAATTCTCAATTGAAACCCAACTGGAGTTAACAAATAAAATGCAGATGAAGCGCTCGATGAAGTTCGTCATAAATAACGGTGATATCGAGATCAGCGAAGACGGCAGCAGCATTGGAGCGGTCTTTATAGAAAGACAGGTGGTGGCAGCGTGACGAGGTGGTACATTCAAAGTCTTAGCAAGATAAATGGAGCTTCTACCCCTCAATTGATAGGTTTGAATGCTGGCATATCCAATGCGAATGATTGTTCATGACTAAACTTTCCACATACATGTATATTTAATCAATTACCGCTTGCCTGATATGTTTTGAGTTGCGCAGCATTGAGTTGCTTTCATCATTCTGCATGACAGCGTTTTTCTTATCATCTGTAAATTCTGCCATTTTGCGTTGATAAAAGGTGACGTTTTTGCTTCTGTCAAAAGAGGGAGAGAGCTTGCAGTTTCTAATTGAAGATAATTGGTATTCCAATGCACCTCACGCTAGCTGCCATTACATTCGCAATCAATCATTACGTACTTGCATGATGAAATAAATCGGGATCAAGATTCCTTCAAGGCGATGATGGAGTGGTCAGTTTGCTCTCAAGATGCCCATAAACTACCAAGTACGTGCAAAAATTGCGATGTAAATGAAAAATGTATGCAAAAAACAGCGTCCAGTGCTTCAAAGGTTGCTATTTTGCAGGTAACTGTGAATGTTGAGCATCGCAATTACCGGTATGTGGTAGGGAGACTTCAGAATATTGTTTATTCAATAAAAGATTCTGTCTCATTTATGATGATTTCACAATCAAATATGAGGAATAAACTAAGTGATCCATACCGCTCTGATAAAGATATCAGTTCTAATAAAGACGAGATTTCATCTTGCTTCACCTGAATTTTGATAAAAATCAATCGAATGTCCGAATGAATTTGTGATGTCTGAAGCTAAGCTATTTTACCTGAAATGTGAAATCATAATCAGTAAGACAGATGTTGTCACAACAATGAAATCCGACAGTAACCAGCAGCGGCTGAGGCTATTTTGCAATTATGCTAACAGGTGGTAGATACATTTATGAAATTTAATAACTCAAAGCAGAGGTAACTCCTGCTTGGTCTTAGCTAATCATGTGCTAAAATCTTTAATTTGACTTTTCATTCAACAAAAATATAGTTATCAAATTCCGTTGCATGATACATTATTCATTATTATTTCTTCCTCCTTCATTCTCACTGATTCACGGGCGCATTATTTTTAGCTTTAAGTTTAGTCATTCTTTTGTAAGTCATCGTAAATCATTCTATTAATCGCTTAACAATAGGCAAAAAATCATCTAGTATATCGCATCGAAAGAAGAGAATTTAAGTAACGTACGCCATCTCATTCTTGATAGCCATGATTGACTTTATTATTGAACGACAACCAACTACATCCATTTCTCCTCATACAACCCCTTTTCTACTTTCTTTTAATTACTAAATAAGGCTTATGAGCTTGAGCATTTCGACACTAAGTATTCTATGTGTAAATGTGCTATAAATAACTGAAAATATAAATGCAGATGACGACCAAAGTAAACAAAACAGTTCTCAAAATATGAAATACAATAAAGTTTCCACTCTTAATAATGTACTTCGCACGATTTGTGGGGGAGCGAAATCTATCAGCATACTTTCACAAACATGCTAATTATCTTCATCTCAAAGCTCAAAGTAGATTTTTTTAATAAATATCATTCAAAAATTATATTTTTTCTTTCTTGTCAATCATGCGATTTCCATAATTCTTAGAAGATACGTCGATCCCTTGGCACTTAAACTTACATCGTTAATAAATACATAATTCGATAATACATTCATAGATTGAATTTGCCTGCTCTCACAAATATGTGAAGGAAATTTCACATGCACGAACTGCATAACTAATGCACGTGGCGAAGAAATGTATAGCTTCTACTCAAATAATATTTAATATACACTAGCTGCTAAAAATGTTGTTTGTATCGGTGGTTTGTGCACACAAGAGTATGTTGGATAATGTGGAATTGTAGTACAGAATGATGTCAGGTAAATATAACAATTACTTCAGTTTATTTTGGCAATATTGTTGCTCGTAAAGCTTTAAATCAATCAACTTTAAAGATCGATCAGAGGCTTGTCTTGTCGAATCAATGATCTGACGGAAATCAGACGGAATCAACTTAGTTGTATCATCAAGATATCGGCTACAGTGACTTAAATATTATGAAAGCACTGACGTTCCGCTCATACGGATGCTGAATTTTCGTATTTTCGCAGGATTCGTGTCGCATAAATTTCCACCGAATAAATCGAATATCTTGACCTTCTACTTGCAAAACTCCAATAGACCGATTGGATTTGCGACGCATTCAAGGATCACCAATTGCTGCTAAATGTGAATGATAAGATAATCAAACGTAGGCCACAACATTAACTAGAAAAACTGTGCCATATTATACCGTGATTCCCACATAATATCAAAGAACAATTTCATTGATATAAGATGTCTAAGTAAAGTTTAAGTGAAAATCCAAGCTTCCTCGGAACCGCAATAATTTCCTCAAGCATTCACGTGAACATTTTGAACTTTGGAAGCAAACTGTTTAGTCCTATATGAAAGTCGTTTCAAAAATTGGTCATTTGATATCAGGAACTGAGTTTAGGGAAGGAAGTTTCTTTAGTTTTTTGTCTTAAATCGCACATGTTTCGTGTTTGTACTGTGGTCCAATTTCAAGTCTGCTCATATTGGCAGTATCACGGAAATCGATTACATATCAAACAAATTTTAGAGCGAAATAGGTCATGTTATTCATGACTCTTTATCATCCTGTAGACTGAATTCTCAACTGTTCAATTCCACCGGTATGTAATATTGGAAGCTACGAATGATTTTAATGCGAAACTCACAAGAGGGTTCAGTTTAGGATTCATAATCCTATCTCATACATAACGAGATTGGACAATATTAAGGTTAAGTTTTTCAAATTTCCGTGCTACAAGAAGTTTTGAAGGGAAAAACTCTGATTTTCAACGAGGCGAGGAAAATGTGGCGATGGTGGCTAACTTTTGATTGATTAGGGTACGGGGTAATGTCTGTATTGTACATGAATTTTTTGTCCTAACGATAATTGTTGGGGGCTTTTTAATTGAGAAACTCTGGCAAACCCGAGTTCCCTGGAAGCTCCATGTGATGATACTGTTTTCCACGGTCAAACAAGTATGAGATTTCAACCTTTCAATGACGTGCATGTGAAGTCAACGAACCCTCCGTGGAGTCCTAGCAATTTGATAGGACTCCGCTCCCAGGAGAAGGTCTAGTAATTAGTAGAAAAACGTGAAATTATGTACCCGGGCCTACTCTATACGTGCTAAGTGTCCAATACCAATTCACTTTAACTATGGATATCATCCATTGTGCTTCATTTCGAACCCAAGGATGGGGTTACGTAGGTCAAATCATGTTTAGATACTCTATGAAAGTAGTTATGTAATGCATCTAAATACAGTATCTACGAAAACGAATGTCATGACTAGTACGATTAGTAATGACTTTAATGATATTTACTTTTGGCATGACATGAGCTTTACATATTGGTAACAAACATTCACATTTAATTTGCTACGCATGTTTGGTTTAAGCATTTTTGATACATCATCATTCCGTGCAAATAACCCATCGGGACTAAATGCAATGAACCATGTGGGCCCATTGTATGTTCAAAAGCATCGGCACAGATGGAACGATTTCAGCCTTGAATCATGAGAGTATCATAATCATACAATGGAAATCAGCAAAAATTCTGAAATAGATTTTGGCCAGACATTTAAAAATATAAATATTTTGGGAAAGAGCCAAATTTTTTTGATCTTAAAAATATTGTAATTATCGATATGCGATATATTTCAGCTGCCAACACAGCAGCTACAGTTGGGGTGCTAAGTCGACAATAAGGGCTGAACCGTGCAAATAGAGGGTAGAGGTCCAGATTTTTGCTCAAATACAGATTAAGGTATGAGTATTTTATCTTGATATGTATCTCTTTGGACACTTTTATATTTGACGCATAGTCATCAGCCAAAAAATGCTGTTTTACATGGAGAATCCCTATCTAAGATATTAATTGTTTTAGTCCGCCGCAATTCACTGCTGCTACATTTGCAAGCGTCACTATGGTAACAATAATCAGCGAAGTTTAATTTTAGTCAGCTGCAAAATATTTATCTGAAATGACACGTGCTCCAATATAATAAACAAGTTGAATGGTGAAATTGTACTTCAGACTTAACGAAATTGATGATATAAATATAGTTTGGTGAACTTAATGTGTTTTAAGAATGACATCAGCTGGTGTAATGCAAGCATACACCCACAGTATCGTTATAATCGATTTTGAACAATTTGCGGTTATTTATGACATGGTGGAGATCGTCTCACATTTTTTAGTAAATATAGCATTTCGTTAAATAATGTATCGACAACAATTGAAAGTAGGTCGCTCATTCAACTATTTCTACAGAGACAAATGCTTGTAGTGGCGGCTAAAATACATCGAAGGTCAAAATGAAAACTAATAAAGTACACGAAATCCAAAAACTCATAAAAGAGGGTATTTTTGCGTTAAATAATTAATGTACGACTCGCAAGTGGAGCGAGCGTACAAAATATGTCACATTTGGAGAGAGGTCGATTTTTCCAGCTGACGTTTAGGACAAAATTAATAGGTAATGGCTATTACACTGGCTGAGCTGGAACAATTTTAATCTGGCGACTGTTACACCGAATTAGCCAGCAAGACTGATTACCTAATAGATAAGTGGGATATGGAAAGTATCTACATTAAATAGAGCACTAAATTAAACTTTGTTACATTAAGAGTTTCCGAATCACCGTGGGGAAGTTTGCTTCGCTTAAGAAATCACTAAGTATCTCAGAAAACATCGAAGACGAAGATAAACCAAGCAGGGCTAAGCAAGACAAGCAACGAGTCAAGACACATTCTAATGCAATTTTTTGTCTTATTGAATGATCTGCAGCCATGCTTGTACTCGTAGCTAATAAACATGAGGCGTGTTGATAGATATGGAAGACTTTTGTACAGGCTACTGCATATAATGTATAATGTAATAGCCACTGCATAATAAAAAGGTTCACTGAATAAATCAGTCAATACCCAAAGCATTCAAATTATAGATAATTTCGTTTAAAATGTTGGTGCATCCCTTCTTAGTGTCATTCTCTAGATCACATCAAACAGGAACACCCAACGGACAAATCTGTCCTGAGAAACATTTTACGCAATAAATACATGTTTTCACCAATTTTACAAAAAAGATTATCACCATCATTACTTTACAGCACACCGACAGTCAAATTTGCCAATACTCATTAGTGTGGAGAAATATAAAACGTCAACTTCCCTTAGTAGACTGAATGTTTCAATAAAGTAAGGTAAGTCAAACATAAGGTCTAAGTTTCGACAGTCTCTGTCAGCTTCAGGGTGCAGTAATTTTTTTACTGCGACTTGAAGTTGACAGAGACTGCGAGAAACGTTGGCTTTGGATATGCATGCATATTTTGCCTACCGTACTTTATGAAAACGTTCGTCCTACTAAAAGGAGTTCACTTTTAATAATTTTTCCTCACAGATGACCATGAACCTCCTGTGTCAAGCAAAACGTTGTCAATACTGCTTCAATCACCACCAACCTAGCTCACTTCACGCATTTTAAGCAAGCCTTCACCAATATGACAAGAATATCTTTAACAACATAACTGGCCTGTGTACACTGACAGACAGAAATACCTCAATCACAATCAAACTTGTCCCACATCTTCTCAGTGTCATTCAGTAGAGCGTTTCAAAATACAGCGGAAAACGGGAACTCTGGGCGGAGAAGCGGTTCTACGAGTAAAAGTACTTGGTCGGATGGATGCATTTCCGGCTACAGTTTCAGTTGTGGATCTGTATCTGAAAAGGCAGCGCATCGACACCAAAGGCCTTCTTGTCAATGCTGCCTCAATTCAAACCAAACGTTCCCCACATCTTCTCAGTGTCATTCACTAGATCACTTTAAAAAACAGTAGTCAACGGGCGACTCTGGACCAAGAAATAATTCTCAAAGTATAAGTACTCCTCGGATAGATGCACCTCCGGGTGCAGTTTCAGTTGTGGATCTGCATCTGAAAATGGCAGTGCAACGATACCGAAAACATTGTCAATGCTGCCTCAATTCGAACCAAACTGGCATCAGCCAGGCATGGGAAGCACCTCGCGCAATCAACGCACGCCTTCACCAATTCTGCAAAAATTGTATTTTTCCCACAATTCTTTACACTGTCAGTCAAAACGTTGATAGTATTGTCTCAACCACAACCAACTCATTATCATTCTGCAGAGCACATCAGAAGGCAACAGCGCAACCCAGGCCTGACATGCACTGCATGCTATCATCACACGTTTTCACCAATTTTACAAAACTATAATTTTCAAGAACAACTTTACATCTACAGCGAATACTTTGCGAATTTGCCTCAATTGAAACAAAACTTACCCCATACATTCACAATTTTATCTCCAGAGTATCAAAACACAAGCGTTAACCGGCAAATCTGGCCGGAGAAAATTTCACGCAATCATCACACATTTTCACCATTTTTACAAAAAATAGTTTTCGATCATATCTTCAAGCTGTTAGCCAAAAACTTTGTTAGCAGGCCTACTGCCTCAATCAATACCGGAGTTGCCCAAAGCCTCAGTATCATTCTCCGTAGCGTTTCAAAACACAAGAGCAAAGGATAACTCTAGCTTGAGAACCACTTCTCCGAGATAAAGTACTTCGTCAAGTATATTGTAGATCTATGCTCACAGCATCATTTCAATTGTGGATCTGCATCTGAAAATGGCAATCACAGCGGTGGTCAAAACTTTGACGATCCTGCCTCAATCACAGCTAAGCTTACCCACACAACTCCCTGACTAATAGGCGACATGTAGCACTTGAATTCTGAGATTTCGAATTGAAATGAGCAATGAAAAAGATGATCAAGCGGTTTGGATCAGGTGAGTATCCACAGATTCGTGTGAATATACATGTGCATTGATATGTAGTGACAGCTCTCAGAGAAGTCTTCCTTTGTAGAGATATCCGCAGTTTAAATATTTGAGTGAATACAGATGAAATTGTGTGGGATGACCGTCATGAGCAGAGCTATCGGATTTTCTAGATATGATGGATTGATGTATGTTTCTTGCATTTCCCATAACTTTTTCTATGTTTGATCACACTAATCAATGCCCGAAGCCTAGATTCACAAGCACGAGTAAGCCCGCCGCGGTCTAGATTCATGCGACCGAGCACGCACAAGTACACCCGCTCGAGGTCAGAATTCATACGACTGAGCGCACCCGATGTCTATATTCATACGCCGGAGCACACGGAAGGTATACATTTGTGCGCCTGAACACGCCCGATGTCTGAAATCAGGTGTCCAAGGCAAGAATATAGACAACCGGAGTAGAGTGCTTGAGTTCATGAATTCAGACTACGGGTGTTTTCGAGCGTCCAATTTTCGTCATCGGTCGCGCTCCGGTATATGAATGTAGACAACGGGCGTGCTCCTAAGAATGATCATGAGAAGGTGTGGACCTACTTTGGTTGCAAGTGAAGCAGGATCATTTATGTTTTGCCGACGTTGTGAAGTTGTGTTGCAAAGAAAATGTCGTACAATTCGCATATTGCTGGAAACATTCAAGGATTTCATGAGTTGTTTCACAGGTCATTGCTGTCTGTTGCGTGTTACGTTGTTGCACCCCATGGAGTATTATCATGAGAAGGTGTGGACAGACCTTGGTTGCAACTGAGCCAGAATCATCAAGGTTTTTCCTGGCGATGTGAAGTCATGTTGCGAAGAAAATGACGTGAAAAAATTCGAGAGATGACGGAAAATTCAAATGATTGCATGAGTTGCTTCTCAGGTCAGAGTCGCCGGTTGGATGTTGCTTTGCAAAGTCGTATAGAGAAAATGATGATAAGAAGGCATGAACAGACTTTTGTTGCAACTGAGCCAGAATCATCAAGGTTTTTCTTGACGATGTGAAGTCATGTTGCGAAGAAACTGACGTGAAATTCGAGAGGTGATGGAAAATTCAAATGATTCCATCAGTTGCTTCCCAGTTCAGAGTCGTCGGTTGGATGTTGTTTTGCAAAGTCGTTTAGAGAATGGTGATAAGAGGGTATGAAAAGACTCTGGTTGCAGAGGAAGCGGAATCACTAATGTTTTACTGAAGCCATGAAGTTGCATTCATGATGCGAAGAAAACGACTTGAAAAAATTTCGAGAGGTGATGGAAAATTCAAATGATTCCATCAGTTGCTTCTCAGTTCAGAGTCGTCGGTTGGATGTTGTTTTGCAAAGTCGTACAGAGAAAATGATGATAAGAAGGCATGAACAGACTTTGGTTGCAACTGAGCCAGAATCATCAAGGTTTTTCTTGACGATGTGAAGTCATGTTGCGAAGAAACTGACATGAAATTCGAGAGGTGATGGAAAATTCCGATGATTGCATGAGTTATTTCTCAGGTCATTGCTGTCCGTTGCTTGTTGCGTTGTAGCACCCTATCGAGTATTATCATGAGAAGGTGTGGACAGACTTTGGTTGCAATTCAGTTAGGGTAACAAATGTCTTGCTGACGTCATGTAGCTTTGTTGCGAAGATAATATGGAAAAGTTTAAAAATTGGTTCGATGATTGCATGACACAAAAATTGACACAAAACATTCCATGATTGCATGAATTGTTTTTCTTGTCAGAGTCACCGGTTGGTTGCCGTTTTTGTGGTGCCGCTTCGAGAATCGTCATGTGAAAGTGTGGGCAGACTTCGCTTGCAATTGAGCCAGAATCACTAATGTTTTTCTTGGCGTTTTAAAGGTGTTGTGTATATTTTTTGTCAACGATGAGGCATGCTGAAAATTCAATTGATAGTATATTATTTGAAGAAACGGATTGAAATACTTTTTTGCTAACTCTACTGTGCAATCTCGTGTATAAC
The DNA here is from genome assembly GCA_907163375.1 of Prostheceraeus crozeri. Taxonomy (NCBI): domain Eukaryota; kingdom Metazoa; phylum Platyhelminthes; order Polycladida; family Euryleptidae; genus Prostheceraeus; species Prostheceraeus crozeri. The sequence goes on along the minus strand of CAJQUW010006777.1, from coordinate 138,359 downwards.
ACGGTATGAGACTCATTTTTGGAGAGCATGGTTTTAAAAGGTGGCTTTAAAACATGGCTGTGGGAAAGGTCGAAAGAGAGGTCGATTTTTCCAGCTGACGTTTAGGACAAAATTAATAGGTAATGGCTATTACACTGGCTGAGCTGGAACAATTTTAATCTGGCGACTGTTACACCGAATTAGCCAGCAAGACTGATTACCTAATAGATAAGTGGGATATGGAAAGTATCTACATTAAATAGAGCACTAAATTAAACTTTGTTACATTAAGAGTTTCCGAATCACCGTGGGGAAGTTTGCTTCGCTTAAGAAATCACTAAGTATCTCAGAAAACATCGAAGACGAAGATAAACCAAGCAGGGCTAAGCAAGACAAGCAACGAGTCAAGACACATTCTAATGCAATTTTTTGTCTTATTGAATGATCTGCAGCCATGCTTGTACTCGTAGCTAATCAACATGAGGCGTGTTGATAGATATGGAAGACTTTTGTACAGGCTACTGCATATAATGTATAATGTAATAGCCACTGCATAATAAAAAGGTTCACTGAATAAATCAGTCAATACCCAAAGCATTCAAATTATAGATAATTTCGTTTAAAATGTTGGTGCATCCCTTCTTAGTGTCATTCTCTAGATCACATCAAACAGGAACACCCAACGGACAAATCTGTCCTGAGAAACATTTTACGCAATAAATACATGTTTTCACCAATTTTACAAAAAAGATTATCACCATCATTACTTTACAGCACACCGACAGTCAAATTTGCCAATACTCATTAGTGTGGAGAAATATAAAACGTCAACTTCCCTTAGTAGACTGAATGTTTCAATAAAGTAAGGTAAGTCAAACATAAGGTCTAAGTTTCGACAGTCTCTGTCAGCTTCAGGGTGCAGTAATTTTTTTACTGCGACTTGAAGTTGACAGAGACTGCGAGAAACGTTGGCTTTGGATATGCATGCATATTTTGCCTACCGTACTTTATGAAAACGTTCGTCCTACTAAAAGGAGTTCACTTTTAATAATTTTTCCTCACAGATGACCATGAACCTCCTGTGTCAAGCAAAACGTTGTCAATACTGCTTCAATCACCACCAACCTAGCTCACTTCACGCATTTTAAGCAAGCCTTCACCAATATGACAAGAATATCTTTAACAACATAACTGGCCTGTGTACACTGACAGACAGAAATACCTCAATCACAATCAAACTTGTCCCACATCTTCTCAGTGTCATTCAGTAGAGCGTTTCAAAATACAGCGGAAAACGGGAACTCTGGGCGGAGAAGCGGTTCTACGAGTAAAAGTACTTGGTCGGATGGATGCATTTCCGGCTACAGTTTCAGTTGTGGATCTGTATCTGAAAAGGCAGCGCATCGACACCAAAGGCCTTCTTGTCAATGCTGCCTCAATTCAAACCAAACGTTCCCCACATCTTCTCAGTGTCATTCACTAGATCACTTTAAAAAACAGTAGTCAACGGGCGACTCTGGACCAAGAAATAATTCTCAAAGTATAAGTACTCCTCGGATAGATGCACCTCCGGGTGCAGTTTCAGTTGTGGATCTGCATCTGAAAATGGCAGTGCAACGATACCGAAAACATTGTCAATGCTGCCTCAATTCGAACCAAACTGGCATCAGCCAGGCATGGGAAGCACCTCGCGCAATCAACGCACGCCTTCACCAATTCTGCAAAAATTGTATTTTTCCCACAATTCTTTACACTGTCAGTCAAAACGTTGATAGTATTGTCTCAACCACAACCAACTCATTATCATTCTGCAGAGCACATCAGAAGGCAACAGCGCAACCCAGGCCTGACATGCACTGCATGCTATCATCACACGTTTTCACCAATTTTACAAAACTATAATTTTCAAGAACAACTTTACATCTACAGCGAATACTTTGCGAATTTGCCTCAATTGAAACAAAACTTACCCCATACATTCACAATTTTATCTCCAGAGTATCAAAACACAAGCGTTAACCGGCAAATCTGGCCGGAGAAAATTTCACGCAATCATCACACATTTTCACCATTTTTACAAAAAATAGTTTTCGATCATATCTTCAAGCTGTTAGCCAAAAACTTTGTTAGCAGGCCTACTGCCTCAATCAATACCGGAGTTGCCCAAAGCCTCAGTATCATTCTCCGTAGCGTTTCAAAACACAAGAGCAAAGGATAACTCTAGCTTGAGAACCACTTCTCCGAGATAAAGTACTTCTCAAGTAGATTGTAATCTATGCGCACAGCATCATTTCAACAGATGTGATCTCATTCTGCGCGCGATGGCAATCACTACAACGCGGTGGTCAAAACTTGACGATCCTGGCATCAATCACAGCTAAGCTATACCCACAACAACCTCCCTACTAATAGCGAACATGTAGCAAAAAAACTTTGTTTGAATTCGGTGAGATTTACGAATTGAAATGGAGCAATGAATAAGATGATCAAAAGACGGTTTGGATCCGTGAGTATCCTCAGATTCGTGTGAATATACATGTTGCATTGATATTAGTGACAGCGCTCAGAGAAGTCTTCCTGTAGAGGATATCCCAGTTTAAATATTTGAGTGAATTACAGATGAAATTGTGTGGATGACACGGCATGAGCAACTATCGATTTTCTAGAATATGATATTGATTATGTTTCTATGCATTTCCCATCAACTTTTTCTATGTTTGAATCACACTAATCAATGCCAAGCTAGATTCACACAAGCACGAGTAGCCCCCACGGTCTAGATTCATAGCGACCGAGCACAGCACAAGTAGCACCCCTCGAAAGTCAGAATTCAATACAACCTGACGCACCCAGATGTCTATATTCATACGCCGAGCACACTGAAGTATACATTTGTGCGCCTGAACACGCCCGAATGTCGATTCAGTGTCCAAGCAAGAATATAGACATCCAGAGAGTAGAGTGCGTGAGTTGCATCGAATCAGACTACGGGTGTTTCGAGCGTCCAATTTTCGTCATCGTCGCTGCTCAGTAATATGAATGTAGACAACAGTGCTCCTAAGAATGATCAGGAGAAGGTTGGACCTACTGGTTGCAATGAACAGGATCATTTATGTTTTGCCGACGTTTAAGTGGTGGGGGGTTGTTTTGTTGCAAAGAAATGAGCAATTCGCATATTGCTGGAAACATTCAAGGATTTCCAATGAGTTGTTTCACAGGTCATATGCTGTCTTTTGCGTGAGTACGTGTGCACCCCATGAGTATTATCATAGAAGGTGTGGACTAGACCTTGGTTGCAGACTGAGGCCAGAATCATCAATGGATTTTCCTGCGATGTGAAGTCATGTTGCGAAGAAAATGACCGTAAAATTCGAGCGATGACGGGAAAATTCAATGATTGTATGAGTTTGCTTCTCAGGTCAGAGTCGCCGTTGGATGTTGCTTGCAAAGTCGTTTAGAGAAAATGATGGATAAAGAAGGGCATGAAAAAGACTTTTGTTGCACTGAGCAAGATCATCAGTTTTCTTGACGATGTGATATCATTTGCGAAGAAACTGACGTGAAATACGAGAGGTGATGGATAAATTCAATGATTCGGCATCATTCTTCTCAGTGTCAGAGTTGCCGGTTGGAGAGTTGCAGTTGCAAATCGGTAGAGAATGGGATAAGAGGGTATGAAAAGACTCAGGTTGCAGAGAGCGAATCACTAATGATTTACTGAAGCCATGAATTGCTTTCATGTCCAAGAAATGACGTGAAAACAATTTCGAGAGGTGATGGAAAATTCAAATGATAACCTCAGTTGCTTCTCACTCAGAGTCGCCGTTGAGTATGGTGTCTTTGCAAAGTCGTACAGAGATAATGATGAGAGAGAAAGGCATGAACAAGTCGTTTGTTGCAACTGAAACCAAATCATCAAGGATTTTTCATGACGTTGTGAAGTCGTTCGAAGAAACTGACATGAAATTCGAGAGGTGATGGAAAATTCGATGATTAGCATGAGTTATTTCCAGGTCATTGCTGTCCGTTGCTTGTTGCGACTTGTGCACCCATCGAGTATTAACATGAAACGAGTGTGGATCAGACTTGGGGTTGCAATTCAGTTAGGTAACAACATGTCTTGCTAGACGTCATGTACTATTGTTTGCAAGATACATATGGGAAAAGTTTAAAAATTTTCGAGAATTGCAGGACACAAAAATTGACACAAAACATACCATGATTGCATGAATTGTTTTTCTTGTCAGAGTCATACGATGTTGCCGTCTTTTTTGTAATGCCAGTATTCGAGAATGCGTTCATGTGAAAGTGGGCAGACTTTGCGCCTTGCTAATTGAGCCAGAACTCTAAATGTTTTTCTTGCGTTTTAAGGTGTGTGTATATTTTGTCAACGATGAGGCATGCTGAAAATTCAATCTGATAGTAGATTTATTTGAAGATACGGATTGAAATACTTTTGCTCAACTCGTACTGCGTCAATCTCGTATAACACGGTATGAGACTCTTATGAGAGCATAAGTTTTTAAAAGGTGCTTTCAAAACTGGCTGTGGGACAATGTACTATGAAAGAATTGCACATTAGTAGAAAACCTTAGTTCAGGGAGCACTATTCTCGAAAAGAAGTTCTCCCTGTAAAATCTCTTCACAATTTTTGCTCTTTCTGGTGCCTGAGTCATTTTTTATAGGTTCCGGGCCATGTTGAGTGCTCCTTTTGTAGAATTCATCAGAAAAGACCAAAGCATTATTTGATTATTTCAACATTTTGAATTTCGGAATCTCAATGACCCACTAATGTAGAGGAAGGAAGTATAAAAAAACTATTCTTCCTCCTCTACGTCAGTGGTTCCATTAATCAAAAACCCGGGTGGTGCGTATCTGACCTCAGTACAGAATGCACAAGAACACCAATCAGGCAGGCAGAAAAGTCCGGCAAAGATGCGAAGGAGTTGTGCCGCTTCGTGTCTTGAAAACGCAATTTTCAAACAGTAAGGCAATAGTTTTTCAACTTGCGAAGGATCTTAGGAATCAGAATATTACATGAATTAAAGAAACGTGATGTAACTCTGAGTGAGATGCCATGGTACGTTTCTGTTGCTCGACAAATTTTCGGCATTGAAGAATGGGGAGTTGTGACTTACCTTTGTTTTGAAATTTGAAATTCGATAAAGCGTCATCTGTGTAGGCCCTGGAAGGACGAAAGCACTGCATAGGATTTTGATGAAATTACTGCAAAGGTGAGTGAGATGTCCAACATCAGATCGTTGGTGGTGCTTCTTAAAGGAATAGCTGGCAAACGAGGACAGTAGTTGTGACTAGCTGTGTTTTTGAAATTTTGAAAATCAGCTGCGGAAGCTGTTTTTGTTTTAGCTTATAAATTCTCTTAGGACAGGAACTGTTTGGTGGTTGGGAAGGGGAAACTGAAGGTGAGAGTGATAGATACTGTGAGCATTGGGTAGCTCCTAACAAATTTTACGGCAATGAAGAATGGGAGTTGGACTACTTGTTTTTGAAAATTTAAATTCGATTAAACGGTCATCGTGTGTAGGAGCCCTCGAAGACAAAGCACTGCATGATTTTGGAAAATTCACGCAAATGTGAAGGTAGAGTAGCCATAGAAAACGTTGTGTGCTCGTGAACGAAGTTGTACGTGCAACGAGGAACATAGTTGTGACCAGCTGTGATTATTTTGAAAATTGAAAATCAGGCTATGCGCAAGCTGTTGTTTTAGCGTATAAATTCCTCGTAGACAGGCACATGTTACTGCGGATTTTGATGAACTAATGTGAAGGTGATAGTGGTAGCCAACGTGGAGCATTGCTGTAGCTCTACAAAGATTTTTCGGCAATGAAGGAATGGGAGTGTTTGACTACCTGACTGAGAGTTTTGAAATTCAATTATCATGTCGTCATACTTGTTAGGACGCTGAGAGCAGTTCGGAGCATCAGAATTTGCTAAAATTGATTGATGCTGAGTAACATAGTGCTGTCGAGCATGTTTAATTCTACTATTGTCTGCAGTGATAAAGGTGTTTGTACTGTGTTTTAAAAATTAGAGATTCAATACCCTTCTGGACAGGGTTCCTATGACTTCTTTAACTTGATGGATGATACGGGGCTTCTTGTCTTGGTTAGGCCCCTGTAGTTCGTTTTCAGAAAGAATGTGCAGAGATTCGTTTGCTTTGTCTCTCGGATCGGCGTGCATTGTTTAGTGTAAAAAAATATAGTCGAAAATGTTTTCCAGACTGTCAATTGCACGCGACTACAAATTTAAGAGTATTTGAGAATCCATTTTGCTTGCTGTTGTCGATGTATTAAAAATCAATATCTCCAAGGTCTTCTAATATTGAATGATTTTATACATACTTGGAATGACGAAATTTCTTCCTATACCTCATACACACAGAAGAAATTGAAACCCTCAATTAACCCTCCTATAATTTTGTTTGTTATCGACGTCTCTCGTCACAGCATTGCCACGTTTCAAGGGATAAAAAGGTTCAACAAACATCGTGGCAAAAGTGTGCACTTCTCTAAAGTTTACTGCGACAATAGAATTGAGTATCAAACCAATTTTTCTATTTTCAATTATATTTGCAGTAATTATCCGATATTTTTAAGTTTCATAAACTTTCTCTCGGACGATCATTCACGATATTTATCAAACGCTGAGGTTGATAAAAATTTCAAATTTCTACCAGTAGTTGCCAGTCCTACCAAAGATGTCGAGCACGCAGAAGACTGATTGCTTTGGGAAACGACACGTCTCTGCAGACTGCTTAATAATACTGATTAGGCGGTACGAAATTAATAGCGTTTCACAAACCAAATATTAAGCATGTGTGGACTAATATAAATCACTTGCTTAATATTGTTTTTGTGAGCGGCTGCAAATTCGACTGTTTAAATCACTGCTTTAAATTTATTTTTATGAACACAAACATTTGTTCCTACACTGATGTAGAGCGACAAAAATTTTTTTAATGAAACGGGCTCCCAGACATTAATGCATATTGCCTCAAAATAAGATATCTGATATTAAGCTTATTAAGGCGTTATCTGATATAGCTGAGAAATTACGAAAAAAATGGCGTATAATATCGATAGAATAAATATTGTAATGGGCTCACGCGGTGGAATACCAGGACCAAACTTGCTGCCGGTTCAGCCGATGTTCATAGCCATTGCCTATAAATGTTTTGCTATTACTATTCTCAGCTGGTAAAATTTTGAAATACTTGTGTACTTGCGTCACTATGACGAAACATCCCACTCGTTGCTTCCCGCATTTAAACACTAGAATTATTTTTTAGTCATTAAAGCTGTGCGAAATCCCATGTCGTAATGTATTTCAGGGAGACGTATATGCAGAATTCAAAAGAGATACTTATCTGAATTTTTCATAGGATGAAAATTAAGATATAGGACAAATAATCTGGCCCTCTACCCTCAATTCACGTTTTTAAGAGTTATCACCCCCACTAGCTATCTTCAGGCAAATATTGAGGAATACTCGATACAAGAAATTGAAATTACACTGATTTCAACTGTTGGATATAAATAGAAAATAGAAGATTGAGATAGATATAGAAGTGCAAGAGAAGAGAAGATAAGACAGCTATGAGCTGTATATCCGGGTGTGCAAGTACCGATACAGCAAAACTATGACCTGACTGAGGGAAAATAGTATAAAAAAAGTAGTAGACACATACAACTCAAATGTTAAGTCAAATTTAGATGATGGCAAGTATTCAAGTGAAAAAGAAATTTTATATCCTATTTAAATCATTAAAAAAGTATTTATAATTTTAATCAGCAAATGATGCAAGCGACTAGCTTATGCGTTGAGGATAAATTAGGCTCGCACAATTTAAATCTTATATTCGTCTCTTGATGCAAATCATGAAATCCTTTTCAACAACTTGTATGAGATATTGATATGAAATAAGCTTAGACCCTGCTTTCAAGCAAATGAATATCATGGACACAATTGAGGGACTAATGCGTATACAATTGAGTATCACAAGTAAATATTTTCACATCGGCACATGAGACTTGTATTTCCGACGTTTGAACCATTGAGCTCCTTTGTCTCCAATACTTGCTACAATATATGGGTGCGTCTTCATGATCTAGTGATTCGTGGAAACAGCAATCCCGCCAACAGCCGCTCGCAGCATTATCAATGACACTTTTTCAGCTTTTAAAAATAAATGAAAAAATCAGTTGTTGGGGACCTATAGCTTTCTTTGACTGTTTTAGACCATATATCATCGAATTGCATTGAAATCTCTTGTCAATGTTGTTTAGTGAATTAGACAATCTCAATATATCTAACATATGGTATTTCTCAAATTACTGCAAGATAACATTTCTCTGACTGTGGCCCAAGTAAGATCATCTGAAACAACGGATATTTTTACATAGCTATATAAATAACCTAATTACAGACATCAAATAATAATAGGAAAGTGTTTATTTAATGTTTATTGATAATTTGTGCAATATTCAGCGATTTGATGATCGGAAATAGAAAAACGTGCTGCTTGATGATAATGCAACATCAATAAACCTTCAACCGTCACAATTCCTTAGGGGATCCGACTAGTGCAATGAATTTAATTATCACATAACATCGAATGAGAAGATTCTTGGCAAAATTTGTGACTAAATTATTAAAATATGATTTATCGGATGTTGTTTGCCGAAGACTGGGAGTCCAGATTACTCCGATTTCGACTTTTGGCCAAAGCCTCCCGGACCCCCGACACAACACTCCCAAGCTATTCGTTTCTACATAACGTATGCATCGTGGAGAAGAATGCAATGTATAGTCCTTTAATAATTTATATGCATTATCCTGATATGTGAGATCGAAAGTAACGTTGGAGATTCTTACCTTTGATAAACATGATCGTTTATGACAAAAGCTGCTACACAACTCTGCCAGTACCTAGGGGCTAAATTTCGTCACAAAGCTATTAGTTTTCAAATCTTAGCATTATGTGAGACATGAGATTAAGCCAACGATTAAATAAAACTGAAGCGATTAAGTTATTATGCCAGTTTTTGTCACAAAAATACTTACATTCATAAAATGGCAAGCTGTGGACGATCTCTTCCAACTCTGGATGATTCTGTACTGGTTAGGTATTCCATATTATTATACGCACCAACAGCAAATAAAAACGAAAATGTCAAAAAATCATCCATATATTACAAAACTTTTTCAAGTGTGTTACGCCAAAACTGAACCATTCCAATTTTGATGGTCAGTGTAGATGCAAAAACCAATACAAGGTGGCAAGAAACAATGTGAAACAACATACATATATCTGGAAGATTTTTTCTTTAACTATTTGTCTAAATCTCTCTACATTCTCATTTCTCCTAAACCCTTAAGCAGAGTATTTATTCTCAATAAGCATAACATGTTGTCTTTTAGGGAGCGTTTATAAAACTCTATTTAATACAACTCTACATCAGTACACAAGGATTCGTGTGATTAGTGATCACTAAATATTCCGAATATCGGTTCTTTCGAATCTAAACCTGCGTTCTGCCAAATTAGAAAAATAGGTCCCATCAATAATAGTGAACATGAGCGTCTATAGAACTGATCCCTACCTACCTACTTACTGTCCAAGCTTAGCAGTCCTTGATGTCCACCAATCTAGGGTTGAGCGGGGCAATTGATTAGCTTAATAGCGAACAATATCAATAAGCTTATACCGTTCATAACGACGTTGGAATAGATCTACTTACAAGCAAGAGTTTTGCATCCTAATCTTATCGTTTAAATCTATAAACAAAATTAAGTACAATCTCGATTTATATGCGCTGAGCATTGTCTAAAAATTCAATCCGACAAATATGTATCAGTAATTCTTTCGGACTGAATTTTCATTATGTTTAAAGGGGCCATGGTTTGATACGCAAAATTACATTTCCACAAGATAATCATACTTCTGCATGTCTTATTTTACATCATCACGCTGGAATCGTAAATTTCGACACAGAAATTTGGAGTTTAGCAATTCCGATTTGAAATCACAGTAGGTCCCAGCGCTCTTCCTCTAACTGGACATTGCGATGTTTGTGAACCCTGTCTAACAAGATAACTTGAGTCGACATCATTCTTAGTTTTAGACACGAATGACTGAATGCACGCTCGGGACATGGAGAGTTGATGTATCGTCGGATAATGAGAGGCTTCTCATATAACACAATGAATTACACATACGAGGGCATTCTGAATTATTGGTAAAATCATCCATCATTGGTTGCAACCGTCTGCAGTGACTTTATGATAGTGTTAAGCTATTACGTCTGAGATACATGAGTTCAAACTCAAGTCGGGTAAATCCCAAGTCTGACAATGTGAATATTATCACCGCAGGTTGAATCGGTTCGACCACCGAACGCCAGGCTTCCGTACAAATATGAAGAAACGGCCTGGAGGCTATTTATATCAATCGAGCCTGTTATCTTAATTACCTATGTTGACGTGAAACCACATACAATCTAAGCTGCTTTCGTCAACTCAAAAGAATTACAACCTTATTAGAGCATGAGCATGTTATGTGATTGTGCACAAAAATGTCAACCTTCAAATGCAATTTCTTCGCCTGAAGTTGTGGTTCAATTTTAACAGAACTTTGTCCGATATGAAGTCATCATGTCAATAATATTTTCTGTATATACTGCGTTCCATTTAATAATACCATTTTGTCCACGCGCACAAAATTACTACATAACTTGAATATTTTCAATGTCATGGGGTGCATGGGTAGTTTACATCATGTTTTGAAACTATCTGGCTTTAGCATACGCCGGCTTCGGCCGTTTACGTTAGCTCTCAAACCTAAGAATGATAGTAAATTTAATAGAACGCGCTACGTGGAGTGGTTGCATGTGCAACAGCTGGACTGTCCTCATGCTATCATTAAACAGACGATGAACATAGTCATATATGATCCAGAGTGTCAATGACTTTTCCCCGTTCTCACAGATATCCGGCACCTGTGGCTATAGCATGCTAGCACGACTCCAGTAACTACAACGTTACGTTATCTAATTACCCATGACTGATGAGGCCGCAAGCAGGCTATGAAAGCATGTTTCCGTGTGCTCTGCATGCTGTTCTGATATTTGATAAATTTATCATATTGTCAGTTACGTTGTCTTAACTAGTGTAGTGAGATAGCTCCAGCTGAAGCACTGTCTACATCGCATGTGGCATTAGTGGTTGCAGAATGGCAATTATCGCCTTAGGATTCTCTCCGACGTGCCTCGTAAAGCACTGCCTTCCTCGCTACTTCTCACTCTCATTCAACAGGTAGTGTGGGTGGCCATCGTGTAGAGGGTTATGCTTCAATCTCTAGCTCCACGTTGCTGGTTTGAACCGAACCCACGACTAATGAGTAGCACTAGGCCAATAAACGTGTTTCGTGTGCTACATCTGATGAGACTATGATAAATGTTAAACACTATTGCCAGATTTACTTGTCTTAACTTCCACGACTTTTTGACTCATAAATTAACCAACAAAAATCCAATAGCCGATTACACTAAGGCAGTAAATCATTTGCGCAATATCCTATATAGCAGTTTTCCGATAACATCCAGAATAGTAGCTTGATAGTTCATAAATGACACAACTTGGACACATAGTCGTACGGCTCTCGATCTCTCTTACTTGCAGTACTTGCACACAGAAATGTATATTCTTAAGTACAATATATCTAACAGAAGTGAGCTGTACAACCTCTCAGAAAAGTACCCACGGATCTAAGTCTCATATACAGCCAACCATAGTATCAAATATAATTAATGTTCTTCATCAAAACCATATCCCTCTATAGTGTTGTGATTATTGTTGGTCATCTACTAAAAATTCATTTACTATTTTGAATTGAATCCATTCATACGCCTCGCTATCTAAAAAATCACAATTGGCTCCAAACTTAAATTAGTGGATTTGACTCAGAACATTCTAGCGTCTGAAAGTCCGCCGTGCAAGATTTTCGCACATGTTCACAGGAATTGAGAGAAACAATATTGCAATATTAGGAATGTCCTGGAATTCTGGAATAGTACAAAATGACCAATTTCCGTCCGTACTAGGATATTTTAAGTTCGCTATTATGCTTGATCAAAGGTGATGCAATGACATTACAATTCCTTCATAAAATTTTAGAAATATTGTGCACTTTTCTACACAGGATACATTTTGTACACAAGAAGACGCATTTCAGCTAAATGGAAACTCAGCTGAAACACGAATTTATTTTCCCTTGCTAGAATTAATTATACTCTTAGAATAAGTCGTGATTGATTGTCTTGTTACTCTCATTTGCATACAGAGAGGCGTGCTTCCATAGTTAGGCCTTGATAGGAAATGACGAATTGATATAAACGATTGAGTGCAGTTTACAAATCGGTTTGCAGGTTGATCTCGAAGAGAAATAAATACTTGAGATGTGTGTTATTGATATGAAGAGATTATAGGAAAACATAAAGAGAAATAATTCACATAACATGAAGACTTGCAGTCATCTTATTCTACTTTTCTTGAATTCAAATATACTTCTGATATAAAATGTAATCTAATTACGGTGTGTGTGCGTGGTTGAGAGATAACTTTCTAACTGGTAAAAGACTGGTGCTGTTGGTTCACTTTCGTCGACAGTCATTTCATCGATCAGATGGATGATATTCGCTCAGAGTATTATCACCATACGATAGTTAAAGTACGAAATTAACTTATTCTTAGACATCAAACTATGATGTCTTTGAGCTGTAATCAGGAACACCAATGTCCTCTGAACTTCATGCAAAAACAGTTGATGAAAGACCTGTCGATGAGTGAACACGAACAAAACTCGTCCAAGTGATGGCAAGTCTGATGTATAGAGTCAGAAGCAAGATCAATTTTATAGAAATATGCCGTCAATCTTTTCAAAGTGCAAGATCTAATACAACAGATATTTTTTTTTCTTTCGCCTACTTAGTGACCAGTGACATGCAACACGCGCGATGATATTTAACTAATGGCAGACTTCAGGATAAAATTTAACTTCATGTATCTAGCTGAGTTGAAAGTGGGTCGTGGGTCAAATAGGTCATGCTTTTTCCGAAAAGTCTGTGTGTCAGTGGGTCGTGGATCACATTTGACGTGGTTCACCAAGGTCGTGGGCAGTGTTGTCAACTGAGTTTGACTTTACCGAGTTTAACCGAGTTTTGAATTCCACCATAAAAACTAAGTTACGTAACTGAGCTTATTTTTTCATAAAAATCGGTATACTGAGTTTTACTGGAATCGAGTTTTGTGAACATTTAACTTGGTTTTGAAACTCGGTTAACTCAGTTATCTATGGTCATGATCTGGTTGAATTTGCTCAACGAGTCACCGCCGCATCGTGAAAGCCAAGCGCCCACGATGAGAGTGAACGTATTTTACGGAAATTCCAGAAATTCCAGACCTATTTGAAAATGACAAGGAAGAACTAGGAGAATATATTTTGACTTTTTCGTCGTCTGGCGACAGAGACGGAAGTGCAGAGGTACCTGTTACCGAGAGAAGTGATTCACAAAAAGTTGCTTCTTTATGCAAAACTTTAGAGCACCGACAACTGGAGGAAAAATCTAGACCGGCTTTAAAATCACAGTTACAAATCCAGCTTGAGAAATACTTTGGTCGACTCGAGCAACAGGATTTCATTACAGAAGAAGCTCCTTTGATGTTTTGACAAGGTTACAAATCCAACTATTATGAACTTGTGAAAATCGCCGTTAATTTTTTTATCAATGCCAGCCACCAGTGCATCGGTTGGGCGCTTATTCTCATTCGCTCGTATCTTTTCCGAGGATCGAAGAGGTGCATTTAAGACAATTATTGGAGGCATCTGTCATGTTGCGCCACAATAGAACTATCTTCTGAACTTCCCTTATTTGTTCTATCCGCTTTTGTTTTGAAGGTATTTGTTGTGATAAATATGCTTTTTGTTTCGATCGAATTATCATGGAAACGTAATTGATGATTTATGTCTCAGTTTGGAGTAGTGCTACTGCGTGACATTTTAATTGTTTTTCTTTATGATATCATGTTTACTTCGCAGTCTAAATATAAAGAAAAACTGCTTCTTTGAAAAACTTTTATAGCAGTGATGCAAATCTAATCACTTGAATGTATGAATACGAATTTTAGGAACTGCTATGGTAGGAAACAGAAGAGGAATAAAAAATGGTTGCATTGAGTAATTTTAAGTCTAATTTATTTTTAAAGCATTTTCATTTATATTGGTGCTTTTCGTAGGCTTATCTCAGCCTGTGCATTGTTCATATTATCATTGACTGTGCAGCTGGTTAAGGGCCGCGCTTTCCTCTCTCTAGCTTCTAGTATGACTTCGTGCCTTGGGTGGGGCAGGGATCAGTAAAAGAGCACGAGACCAAATTGAGGTAAGCTGAGCAATTAATTACAGAATGTGCCTTGTAAATATCATTAAGATAATTTAGCTTATACTCGTAAGATGCTGTAACTTAGCCTAGAACAAGTAATGAAGGATCTCAATTATAGACAAAATCACTTACCGCAACTTTGAAGCTATACAGTTTAGTTTAGGCATATCGGCTGCAGCAGGCTTCTGCCTGCTCAAACAGATCTTTTTTGTATTAACATGCGGATCATCCTTCTCCAGAAAGTCTACACATTGGTTTGCTTTCATAGGTAGCAGTCATTCTAGGCTCATATTTTATGTGTGAATTTAGATCACCTCATTTGTTACGTTCTTAAACCTTGCCAAATACTGCTTTCATTTTCTAAGTTTCCATCTTTACTTTTCTCTCTTCATCTACCTCTTGTTTATCTCATCATCTTACTTTTCTGCTGAGACTCCAATTGTCTGTGAATGCGCCTAAACTTTCATGAAAAAGTTATTGACTGAAGCGCTTATAACATGCAATTTTTCAGAATCAAATTCAGACGGCTTATGCCTATACTGACAATTTTACATGTATTTTTTATGGAACCGAGTTAACTGAGTGTTACCGAATTATTTACTGAGCTATAACCGAGTTTTTTGAAAAATTCAGTATGCCGAGTTTAACATAACTTGGCTAATATCCGGTAAACTCGGTTAACTTAATTTTTACTGACTTTCTTGAAAATCTCAGTTGACAACACTGGTCGTAGGTAAAGTTTCGTTCCAACTCTGTTATGTAGTGTTTCATGTGATTACAGGTAAAATGCTAAGACATGATTACAGATATCACAACAAATATCAAAACTATGAATCATAGATCG
Organism: Prostheceraeus crozeri; assembly: GCA_907163375.1. Classification (NCBI taxonomy): domain Eukaryota; kingdom Metazoa; phylum Platyhelminthes; order Polycladida; family Euryleptidae; genus Prostheceraeus; species Prostheceraeus crozeri. The sequence continues at coordinate 123,080 of CAJQUW010006777.1, read as the reverse complement.
ACAACAAAATAAACATTCCACACCATAAAAATGACAGTCGATGAGCTGATTAGTACCTGATTATTATTGATGCAGTGCCTTTGATGCAAGTCTATGCATACAATGACTGAAATGCACTTGTTAAATATAATTTCCCTTTTAAAAATGCCTCAGTATCATCTTGCTGATGAAAGATGTACATACACGTGCGTTGACTGCTGAAGAAAGTACAGTATTATGATAAAGTGAAAAACGTACAGTACCTAGAAGCTTAAATGAGCGAAGACAGTGGCAACTAGATAAGATGTACGAATGGAAGTTACAAGCGGTATAACACGAAAAGAAGTAGTGAAAGCTACACAGAAAATTCAGAATGGCAGTGTGAAAATGGTAAAGGGAAGCATGTATCAACAAGCAAAGTGAACTAATGTAGACAAATTATTTAGTAAAGTAATTCAGAATGAAAAGAAATGTCAATGGTGAGCAGCAAAATCTGGCGGAGAACCCATCTAAATATAGAAGATGTACACGACTGTGGGAATTACAGACGCATAAATCTGATTTCCCATGCGATGAAAATTTTGAAGAATTTGAAAGGATTCGAGAAGAAACTTGTGCTGGATGTGAGAACAGTTTGAGTTCATGTCTAGTAGCAGTGTCAGCGATGCAGTATTTCTCTGATAAATATGCTAGCGGTGGAATACAGAGAGAGAAACATAAATGAATTCATGGTGCTTAATATCTGGAGTAGGGGCACGAAGTATGCTAAGAATTGTGAAGGAAATTCAAACTCATTTGAGGAGTAGCGTCGAAGAAACGGAGTTGCTTTCCATGAAAATCGGACTCAGCCTCGCTTCAGCACTGAGTTATTTTTTGACATAATCATGGATGTCATTGCCAAGTCTCCGAGAGATAAACTTCTATACTGCATGTTGTTTGCTGATGATGAAATGAGCGGTTGCATGCGGAGATGGCTATCATATCGCCGATAAAAATGGGAGAAAAGCGATGAAACAGAGGGATCTAAAAATTACACGAAGAAAAGCGGTTATGCCTGAGATTCAAGAAAGGTAGTGACGAAGAAATCAACATGCGCAATCAATAACTGAGCAAAGGATCGATGCGCACTTGGCATCAGTGGTGACGGAATAGAGTTGGATGCAGATGTGACCCATAGAAATCACGTCGGATGGCAAAGCTGGAGTGGAATTCGAGTAGTCAACGAAGAAGATGCGGATGGTGCGCAAGACAGCAGTAAGACCAATCAATGATGTATGGAGCAGGAACTTGGAGAATAAAAAAGACATAAAATCAAAATATAGATATCGCTAAACTGAAGTTACTGTGTGGATACCGGGTCATATGGAGTGACGCGAGGGACTGAATTCGGATCGATATCAAGAGAAATCGGCAGGTCACGGAGATCCAAAAGTTCGAAGAAGACGACTGAGATGTTTCTGCAGGGAACGAGGCCGGAAATGAGACTTTCAACGGATTATCTTACACCCTATGCCTACTTCGAATCAGCACGTCTGCCGAGTTCTAGTGAGTTCCTCTTCTTGTCAGACATGATCAAAGAAAAACAAGCAAGTCCATTGAGACGCAGATTGTAGTTTTTGGCTAAAATGAAATTTTTAAATTTTTTTTGTCTAATTAAACGAAAAGTACTAAGGCCAGAGTCATAATTTTTGACATGAAATATCTTCAGGTCATTTCCTATGATGTGCATGTACTATTATCATGCATCTAATCGGCAATGCATGTGAGAATGTGGTTGGACGTGGATGAAGTGGGCCAGCATGTTTGTGTTTGCCGACATTAAGATGCTCGCCAAATCTAAATGTGTTTAGCTTTATAGGTAGGGGTGCATGAACATGAAAGGAAATAACCTTAAGACATTCCATGCCAAACATGATGACTCTGACCTTAGTACTTTTCGTTTAATCAGACAAAAAAATAAAAAAATTATTTTAGCCAAAAACTGCTATTTGCGTCCCATTGGATTAACATGTGTTTTTCTTCGATCCTGTCTGACAAGAAGAGGAACTCACTAGAACTCGGCAGACGTGCCGATTCGTAGTGGGCATAGGATGTACATCATTCTGTGAAAGTCTCATTTTCGGCCTCGTTCCCTGCAGAAACTCGCTCTGGCTGCCGGTCTACTAGCATCCGCACTGGACCTCTCATAAAATTGTTAAAGAGATAAAGAGATCCTGTGATGAAGACCTCAGTGATCGATCATGAACACATTGAATGCAGTCAAATGATGAAATGTACGTGTGATGACATTTTCCAAATGAAAATGTTTGAGGTTTAATTTAGAAGAGACGTGGAGACTTTGAAAGAAATGAAACATGAAAATACTGAATTTCTGCGTTCAGATTCAATGCGTGATTGCTGAAGGTTGATTCAGTCATCCAAATGCTATGAGATCATCGGCAGCAGAAAGACTTCGTCATGATGATCATCCTTATAGTGAAGAATTGGATATTGGCTAGTTTTTCTATTCAGTCGTTGCCCTTTTCATGTGGTTTTTTGGCTTTCGAGTTCCTCTGCTTTGCATGTACATTAAGCTCTAATCCTCAAATGCAATGTTGATTATGGCAACAAATGTGTGTATTGCCTTCTAAATGAGACCTTATTTGTAAATTTCTGTCAGATAATTAAAATGTCATGCTACATCAAAATTTGGTCACATTTTTTATGCCGTACCTTGTATCATAGCCAACTCTATAATCATAAGTTCACATGAGCTTATTACTATATGAAGCTTGTGATTTTGAAAGTCTTGAATAAATGTGACCCGCTGTATAATTTGTAAAGAAAAGTGAGAGCAATGGACCAATTCACATATTTTAAGACAATTGAAGCAACAAATATAATCAGAACACGAGGCCTTCCTTCCGCTCTGAGTCATGTGTTGACGCGGAACTGGTGTTAGTCACAAGAACAGAACTTTACAACGTACAATGTGAGAACGTCAGCCAGTTTACGAGATCCGGAACATCAGTAAATTATCTGAAATTCTATCATCATACGCTCCTTTTCAGAATGGCAACATCATCCCTCACATCAGCAATTGAAGATTCAACATCAACAATTATTTCAACGCAACCATCATCTCCAGATAAGACGATTGGATTCTGTGGAACGTGTAACATGGTAGTGAAAGAAATTGATATTTTGCTGAAATGTGAGAAATGCAGCTTCATTTTCCATACTCATTGTACTTTAATTATGAACTGCTGAAATACTTTAAACATTATAAAAGGAAGTACTGCTACAAAAACCGTATAAAAAAGTTTGTATCCTTCAGAACTGGATGATTTTTCACAATCCTCCTAAAACACAACAAAAAAACATGTGACACGCACAACACGACCACAGAACACGCAAACCGTCACACAAACAAAAAAGAATTCGAAAAAGAAAGAAGACAGCAGGCCGGAAAAGGAGATCTCATGCAAACGATCAACACATTCCAAAACGAAAGAAAGAACAATATGAAACAAATTAGAACTTTCAAAGCAAAACAACGGAATATCAATTGACACGACGAAGAGATTAGATCACTGATACAAGAATTAGAAGAAAAAGAAAGTGAACTACTGCGCAAAGACCAAGAAATCGAACAATTAAAGATAAATGCAAGAAAACAGGAAAGGAGAATTTTCCTTTTGAATGATGGAAGCAGCGATATCGAAAGTGAGGAAAAAATTGACTTGAAGAACGATGTCCATGAAACATTGAAGAAAATGAAAATCATGGAGAGAGAAATAAAGAAAAATTCAGAATTTGAACGGCAGCAACAGCAACAATATCGAGAGCTTCAACAGGATGATCAAAATGAAGAGGCTCAACACCGTCTTAAAACCATCACAACAGCAACCGCAAAATTTGTGGCAAAAAGAAGTTCGCAGCAAAAGTAATAACCTGTTTAACTGTGGCAAAAGGGGTCATCACATCAGAAATTGTTATCACGCGCCATGGAATCGACGGTAAAGATATATCAGCTACAATTACAACAACCAAAACAGAAACGGAAATAGCCATAGAAAGAAATTATTATCAGAACAACAACAGCAGAAGATATGAAAATGAAAGAAATGAAGAAAATAGACGATACGACTTTCTAAGAGAAAGAGAGAAGAATGTACGATGAAGATCGATACAGAGTGACAAGAATAGACGGTGCTGGTGCAAATGGACGCATGCAATATGCACCAACACGCATTCTGCAAACAGGAAAACACACACCAAGAAGGCCGTGCGCTTAGCACACCCAGTGAAAGAGAGAACGAGGAACAACAATGTTATGATCTTAATAAATTGAAGATCAGTTATATTAATGTAAATGGCTTGAATGATAACAAGATAAACGATACTGACATGATCAAGGACATGGATAATGCAGATATACTTTGCTTTAGTGAAACTCATTTATAAGATGAAGTTGATTTTCCCATGATTAAAAATTATTCAGGCAAACGTACCACTGGAAAGAAATCTACAAAAGCGGGCAGAATTATTAAGGGCATTTCAGTATATACAAAAGACAATATGAAAAACCTTAGAATTGAAAATATCGTAAATGAAAATGGAACAGTTATAATTAATAAGATAAATAACAAGACATATATTTAATGATTTGCTAAAGAAGCAATAGAGAATCAAAATATAAGGATTTTTTCCAAAATATCAAAACATATATTCTTGAATACAATATGGAAAGCATAATAATCATTGGAGATTTAAATGGAAGAATCGGTTTAGAAAACGACAATGGACAAATATGACTTCCCGAAGAGAAAATCTGATAACATGACACTAAACAAATATGGTCATGATATACTTGCTTCCTGTAATGAAGCTAAGTTGATAATAGCGAACCGTAGATATGAAAATACAGATTGCTTAGAAAAAGTACATTTCATTACATTCAAAATGGAGTCATAAGGAAATGTATGATTGATTACTTGATCATATCAGAATCTATTATAAATATACTAACTGAATTTACAAATGGTAACCTCGTATTATACACGGATCATTCACAGATAAAATTAGAACTAACATATAAAAAGGAAATAAAGCTATCGAATCCAACGCCTCCAAACAATAAAATATTTCCTTACAAATGGACAAAAGAAAATCGCTTAAAATTCGATAGAATTGAATTTGATAAACAATGTTTAGAACTATCAACTAAATTGAATACTATTTCTATGAATGCGAATGAGATATATGAAGAATTATTAGCTAATAAAAAATAAAGCAAGCCAGACCAAAAACAAATTTCATAGATGTAAATACTCGGAAAATGTAGCAAGATTGAGAGTAATTTATAGAAGAGAAGTCACAAGTTACAGGAAAAACAAACCAAATGAAAATTTGAAAAAATAATGCAGTCAAGAACTCTGCAGAAAGAATTAAGAAAATAAAAGTAAAAATTGAAGAACGATAGATTAAATGAATTATTAATATTTGCGAAAGAACTTAATGATCATAAAACGCCTTGGAGTTTGATAAATTCCAAAACGAAAAAGAAATGTTATGTAAGTAATCTAAAATCCGTCAATTTCGCAATTGAAATAAAAAATAACTATCAGATTGAACAATCCAATATTCCGAGAAATTATGAAGTTTTAGAACAACATCCTACTGATTTCAATATCATTTTAGATGATGAAATCACAATCAACGAGATAAATGGCAACTTGATGAAAACTAGAAGTTGTACATCAAGTGGTCCGATGAATTGGTATCAGACATTCTTAAAATATCGGAAAACACTTCATCAATACTTCAAGTTCTATTCAACCAACTTTTAAATAATAACGATGAAACTCCGTTTCTTGAAGGTTGGATATTTCCAATATATAAAAAGGGCGACAAAAATGTTGTAATCAGCTGCAGATCTATAAATTTAGGTACAAATCTCGAAAAATTATTGACGAAAAATTTTGAATGAAAGATTAAACCTATGGTTGAAGGAAAACAATGTCGTTCATCAATGCCAAACAGGGTGTCTGAAAGGAAGCTCAACCATGGATAATATTTGCATACTTAAAGAAATTGCGCGAACATATAAAAATCATAAACATCCTTTGTATATAGGCTTCATAGATTTATCAAAGGCGTTTGATTCGATTCCAAAAACGATACTTATTAGGCGACTACATGAAGTACTTCCAAAAAGGAACTTTTTCCACTTTCTAAAAAGATTGATCACTGAATGTAAATACAAGATCCTATACAGTGGTGTAGAATCTGAAACATTTAACTTGCAAAATGGTATACCTCAAGGAGATAGTTTATCTCCAACCCTATTTTCCATATTTATGAATAACTTAGCAGAAGAAATTTCCTTAAAAGCTGAAACCACAAATGCTGCAAACATAGGTGGTTGCAACATTCCATGTTTGATATATGCAGATGATATTATTTTGATGAATAATGATGAAGATGGCTTACTTGAACAAATGAGAATAGTGGAAAAGTTCTGTAATTCAAATGGTCTGAATACAAATTACGATACAAAATGATTCACATGAAAATAGCTATTCAATTGAAATAGCAATGTCAACTTAAATAATCAAATTAAGCAAATCGAGATAGTAAAGGAATATAAATACCTACGATCTTGGATCTCGAATAATACTAAGAAGCATTTACTTTCACTTACCGAAATAGGAAATTAATCCGCTTATTTAACGGCTAGGAAATTGAAAGAATTTTCAGATCCTAATGAAACTATAGTGAAAAGTACTTTTGAAATGCTGACGCTATCAAAAATTTTTGCTTTTATAATAAATTATATGAATTAAACAAAATGCAGTTTCAATTTTACAAACGTTGCTATCATTTGTCAGTTAGTACAGCAAACTGCTGTTTAATCGGAGAATTTGGTCTACTTCCTTTCGAATATTATTTTGATAAAGATGCGACCTTTGGATCAAAATTATTTCTATGAGTAGCAATGATAACAACATCATGAAAATCTGCTTTAATCACATTTTGAACAGCCTGAATAATGCACAATACTCATATACATGGTGTTGGAGAGTAGAATAGCTACTTAAACAGCTGAACCCAACATATTTATGCGAAAATGCAGCAAGCTCATATGTCAATATAAACAAATACAAGAGCATTGTTAAAACCGGCTTGGTAGAACATTTCAGAGCTGAATGGATAAGTGAAGCTAAAAGAAGTCGTACAGGAACTAATAGTCCGGCAGCCAGAACGAGTTTCTGCAGGGAACGAGGCCGAAAGTGAGACTTTCACAGGATGATGTACACCCTATGCATACTACGAATCGATGCGTCTGCCGAGTTCTAGTGAGCTCCTCTTCTTCTCAGTCACAATCGAAGAAAAACACATGTAAATCCAATGGGACGTAGATTGCAGTTTTTGGCTAAAATGAAATTTTCTATGTTTTCTCTAATTAAAAGAAAAGTACCAAGCCCAGAGTCATCATTTTCGGCATTGAATGTCTTCAGGTCATTCCCTTTCAACCACATTCTCACATACATTGCCGATCAGAACCATGATAATTGTACATGCACATCATAGAGAATGACCTGAAGACATTCCATGCCAAACATTATGACTCTGACCTTAGTACTTTTCGTTTAATCAGAGAAAACATACAAAATTTCATTTTAGCCAAAAACTGCAATCTGCGTCCCATTGGATTAACATGTGTTTTTCTTCGATCGTGTCTGACAAGAAGAGGAACTCACTAGAACTCGGCAGACGTGCAGATTCGTAGTAGGCGTAGGATGTACATCATTCTGTGACAGAATCACTTTCGGCCTCGTTCCCTGCAGAAACTCGCTCTGGCTGCCGGACTATACCGGTAACTATTAAGTAATATTTAGTATCTAGAACTACTATTTAGAATCAGCTCAGTTTGATTGCATTATTAAATATTATCTAACCCTTAACTTAAGACAGAAAGATATCCGAGCATTGTTGAAAATGATGTGCGGAAATCATGATTTAGCTGTAAAACCGGGAACTTTCAGAAATCGATTAGAATAAGAAGACAGAATATGTAGTTTCTGCAAAGATGGAACAATAGAAACTGTATTCCACTTTATCTGTGAATGCTCGATGTATAGCAATATGAGGTCACAATTCACGCCTTTTATTATTGATATCATGACACAAGATTTCTATGAAATGTTGCAGAGAATAGATATAGGAAGCATTGTGAAGCTAAGTAAATTTATCCAGACAGAAATTGACGTCAGAACTAAGACATTGTTACAACATGAATGACTGCATAAACGCAACTCAACTGCAATAAAAGATGAAACATCGCAATAAGGACGTCAGTCAAACTTTATATCACTTGCGTCAACCAGTTTACGAGGTCTCGAACATCAGTAAATCATCTGAAATTCTGTCATTATACGCTCCTATTCAGGTAAGATTCTTTGAAGCAGGGATCACGCCCTGTCTGAATCAACTTTTTATCGAATAAATTGAAAAAGCCCGAAACCTGATTTTTTCGAGTTGGTACACTGTACTGATCTTAAACAAGCAAAAACGAAAATAATCCTCGGCGCAGTTTTTGAAATAGACTCATAAATTCAAATTTCGAAATTTTTTATAAAGTCTAAAATTTATAAAATTGTCCGAAGTGATTTTCCAAGCTCAGAGTATGGAATTGGATGCTGTGAATTCATATTCAGATAAAATATTTCCTAAAAGATGTTTATCTAAGCTTGATTGTTAGCACTATCATTGCATGCGGGGTAAGTATAACCCAGCAATTTCAAAGTTTTGCGATAAAAATGCGAATACATGCACAATAGAATCAGCAGATTTCCTAATGCATTTATTTCTTTCAGTTTGTTTCCGAATATAATGTAACTGTAAGCAATCAGCTGACAATATTAATGTAGAATTAATCTAACATGCAGTTCCACTTTGATCATTGAAATTATGTCCATAGTTGAACAGTAACATTTCATTTGTTCTGTAATCACACTCATAAGACACATGAAGCATTTAATTCATTCAATTAATTTATGCCATGTTCTGGCGCTGTGTGTGAGTTCTGGATGAATCATTAGGTACTCGAACATTGAAAAACAGTCGTTTAGCTGTCTTGCTACATGAATGCGATAATCAGCGATGAACGGTATTCACACCGTCTTGTTATTTCAGACTGACTACTACGTTTGTATCATTCTTCTTTGCAAACCATGCCGTCGCATCAGGACTGTCGAAGTCGAGTATGTCTCCTTTGTTTCAATGAATCTAAAGGCATGAGAGAAATAACTGAAGAATATTGGACATCAATTGAAGCAAACATAATACAAGGACTTGACCGTCTCGACAATCGTCTTCTGACAGCCTTATGCAGCACTTGTAGTCGCGTACTTCGAGAATACATCGATGGTGTATTCAATCGATATATAACCGTGTTTGATCATTCTGCTATTACAACAGGTCGTGAAACGCGGAGCTCAACGAACACGTATAACTGTTCGTGTCTAGTTTGTGAAATTGCGGTCTCTATACCGAAGAATCTTGACAGAAAAAGCGATTGTTCAAGTTTACCTATAAGCAGAGGGGTAGGGCGCCCTCCAAGTAATTCGAATGTCAGGACTCCAACTGTCATGAAAATTTGCTCTTTTTGCTTAAACATATTATCAAAAGGAAAATCACACGTGTGCAATTAATCAACTCGTCTTGAAAATGTACAGCAATATTTGAACAAAGCGTCTCCAAATTTCAAGGAGAAAGTTGCGTCCAGTGTTATTAAAGAGAAACGAAATTCATCTAATGGAATAATTTCACCAATTCACTTGTCAAATTCAAGAGGTCGCCCTATGGTTTTAAACAATCCGACATCATCGAAATCTTCGACCATGTTTTTTTCATCAAGTGATATGTCCGTGATTCAAAATGATTTGGAACTTTCAAATATTCGAACTCTGAGGCTTGCTGGCCATCTCAGATCAGCAACATGTTCGAGGAAATCTATTGAGCCAAATTTAAAGGTGGAGCTGCAGATTAGAAACCATAAGCTGGATGATCTGTTTTCAGTCGATTCTGCCGACTTTCTTGGACAACAAGGTAGTCATATGACGAAGAAGAGTTTGGTATTCTGTAATGACTTGAATTTGTTGGTGGAAACAGTTCAGCAATTTCGGGAAAAGACTTACGACAGTGTAAAGATAGGGATAGACGGAGGCGGCGGGTCACTGACATTTTGTGCTACTTTACACAACTCATCTAGAATTGAAAGTGGACATCGACAGCGCCATCGATATGCTGACGGCATTGTATTTGATCGAAGAGACGGCAGTGTCAAAAATCTTTTTCTGATCACCCTAGCCCCAGATGTGTATGAAAATTACAGGAATCTTCTGTTTATTTGGATTCGTTTAAAACTTGACGAAATTAGATTGTCAGTCACACTCGCTATGGACTTGAAGGTGGCTAATCTTGTTCTTGGATTAATGGCACATGGTTCTAATCACCCGTGTACTTGGTGCCAAGTTTCGAAAGTTAACTTGCTATCCGGTCGTCGTGGAGAATCAAGAACGTTTGGAAGTCTCCGAAAAGCATTTTGGGAATAGAATAGGTCAGGCTCAAAATTGTCGGACGCGAAGCATTTTGGGAATGTAATCCATCTACGCCCTAAAAGTCGAATGGCCTCAAGCGGAAATATGGGCTGATAGATCCAATGTTGAAAGACAGGCATGGTGGGGTATTCAATGGCAATGGCTGCATGAGACTCCTGAACAATCTACACATTCTGGAAGAGATGCAATGTCCATTCATATTTTTAGACGCATTCAGGACATTCAAGTTAGTGATTGAAAACTGCTACGGACATGAACTCGGCCACAACATTGAATCAGCAATCAATGACTTTTCCGATGCATACAGGAGGACCGGCATCCGGATTACTCCAAAAGTTCTTGCGGTAATGTTCCATATGTTCGAATTCTGTACTTCAAAACAGCAAGGTTTAGGGATTTGGTCAGAACAAGCTTCTGAATCCAATCATGCCGACTTTGAAAATATCTGGCAACGTTACAAGGTATGCAATAGCAACAGTCATTACAGTGATCGACTTCTATCGGCTGTCGTCTATCGACTACTATTGCAGCAAACATTTGTGAGATTTGTGATCTGTATTTTGTACTCTCTGAATACATCTATAATACAGTATAATGGACAGTACATGTGCTGGTTGTGGCAATATTGTTTTAAATTCTAACTTAGAATTTAGGACGAGAAATAGATCAAATGTGATATAGTTTAATATTAAAAATATTATAGTAGAAATATAATAGTATTTAATTCACATTTTTATGTGTGATATCTGCTGCCAAAAATCATTTTCCTTTCGATCTGTCATATCTAAATATGACTTAATAGCACGCAAAACCATACTATGGGCTTGGGAAATTACTTCGGACAATTTCATGAATTTTACATTTCAAAAAATTTCGAAATTTGAATTTTTGAGGCTATTTCAAAAGCGGCACCGAGGATTATTTTCGTTTTTGCTCGTTTCAGATCAGCATGGTGCACCAACTAAAAAAAATCAGGTTTCGGGCTTGGGCAACTTTTTTCGATAAAAAGTTGATTCAGACAGGGCGTGGGATGCGGAGTTTGAGGGCTCCGGGGTTTGATAAGACTCCGACTCCGGGTGGGAAGTATATCAGCCTTAGTTCTGGTGACCTACATCATAGATCACCGAAGACTTACCTGAGCCTGATTTCAGTGATCATTGCTGTATCACATCAATAATTTTCTATGAAAGTTTACCAACTTTGCACATCACTTGTTGGTGTGTGCTTCACACGGTTTTTCTACAGTCTCTCCAGGCAGGAAAATCCCCATCCTTTTTCAAAGAATGAGTACACTTTCGATTTTAATGTGCGCTATGAAGGAACCATTACACACGATTGGCGTTAGGGTAAGAGGTAATGTTCTCAAGCAAACTAATATTTTACTTTTGTCTCTGATGTGACCTTTGATACGCATGTGTGATCGAGGCTAGAAAGGCTTGTCTTCTGTACTAAATCACCGAGTCAAAAGACAATCCTTTTTTCACTATCACGGTTCATTCCCTCAACTATTACAAACTTTGCATGCACTGCTGTCTCTGTACTGTTGTCTTCTGTACTAAATCATCGAGTGAAAAGACAATCCGTTTTTCACTATCACGGTTCATTTCCTCAACTATTACAAACTTTGCATGCACTGCTGTCTTTGTACTTTTGTTTGACGGAGAAAGTTGACATCAAAACAGTGACAGCTTTGCAAGAGGATAAATAATTTGTTTGTATTATATTTCGGGTCTAGTTCCGAAACCTATCCGGTCTAGGTCAGGAAACCTATCATTTCATAGGACTCCGACTCCGGCAAAGGTGATAGGCCACCAGGACTCCGTATCCCTGCTTTGAAGTGTTGATTACTGCGTTTTACATATGCATAATGTATGTATGTATTTGTTTCTAATGTGCACTTTACTAAATCGTTAATAATAAGATGAGGCATTAAGGCGTGAAGCATGTTTTGGGATGCCATTGATGAATTTTTGCTACCGTTTACATTAATGAATATTTAAGATCACCAATGGTATTTATACAATTTATGACTTGTGCTTTGATTAAATTCATGCAAATGCCGCTTCATGTTGAAATTCAAATGTCCTCTCCTTCCAGTGCCTAAATCTTCATTTCTTCACATTTCATACATACATGTTTCTCTTTCATTCCACGTGTACACATTTCATCGCTTTATGTAAATGTAAAATATCATCTTTACCATGTTGTAATTTTGGTAATTCGCCATTGACCTATGTTGTTATGGTAGATGTAATGAAACAAGTAGACGTCTTAGGTCAATAAATCATATAATACTCCCAAATTTTCAATTTTATGATTTATTGACCTAAGACGTCTATTTTTTTCATTACATCTACCATCTTTACCATCATTCTGTATTTGTAAAAGTCATCATGTATCATCTCATGCTCGTGTTCTCTCTTTTGAGAAATAAACGATTTGATATTTTGATATTTTGACAAGGACATTAACATGGACGGCAAGTGGACAGCAAGCTATTGCCGCGACAATCCAAGGCTTATCACGAACTGCTTCTGTACTCATAGATCAGAAGCAATCGCTTGTATGACAAGAGCCTTCATGAAACAAGGTACACTTCTAACATCGGATCTGCAGAAAATCTTGAAACGTTCTCTGAGCTGACACCTGAGATCTGATCTTTGAAGTGTACTTTGTTTCATCATGGAAGCTCTTGCCATACAAGCGATTGCTTCTGATCTATGAGTCCAGAAGCAGTTCGTGATTAGCCTAGGGTTGGCGTGGCAATAGCCTTGCTGTCCACTGACAGTCTGTTATTAAGTTATGTTCTTGTAATTAACACCATTTCCGCGTCAACACACACCTTAGAGTGGACGAATGGCCTCGTGCTCTGGTTTTATTTGTTACTTCAATTGTTTTAAAATAAATGAATTGGTCCACTGCTCTTACTTTTCAGTACAACTTTTTGAAAGTCCGATAAACATTCAGACTTAGCCGAGAAAACATAATGCAATCTGCATCTAAAATGGTAAAAGATATTTGAAAAATCAACGAATTCTGTTGATTCGGCATTCAATGATACAGAGAGTAAGTTTGTCTATGTATGATATAGAGTTTTGGGCAGTAGGTAGAATCTGGGTAGTCTGGGTAGTTTCAGGTAGTCTATCACTTGATTTGTGCTATTAAAATTCATATATTCTTCTCCTATTTTCAATTTGAAAGAAGCCCACTTCATAAGTATTTGTATTACTACATAATTACTGCAAAATAGTCACTTATCTATATGATAATCAGTCGTATTAACAATTTACTCGTTATACAACACTAGATTTTTAAATTCCGTCAATTCCAATTAATTAAATTTCCCCTATTGATTTTTCAATTGAAAAAGTAGGATTGTTGCATGGATAACCCATCATTGCTGCATTGTAAAAAGTATTACCTGATACAATGACACAAGTCATCTTCACGGTTTTCATCTTCGCACGGGGTATCCGACCATTTGATCTCCGGTCAATGGATTCATTTAAACGATTGTTTCTGATGGCAAGTGTTAGGAGATAAATCATCCCGAGATAACAAAATGTGATAATCGCAGTTGGAATGAAGAAGATAAACGTCGTAACAAGACTGAAATAGATCTGAAAATGAAATTTATTGCTGATTAGCTTAAAGCATATGTTTTGAATTATCTTCATGGATGCTTAATTTCAATTCCATAAAATTAACAACCAATTTAGAGATAAAAATAAATGTTAAGTGACTTACATATTGCGATATTTCATTCTACATTTTTTCATTGAACTGAATGCAAAAGTTACCAGCCAAATCTTTAGATTACTTGCATTGACCGTCTTTGTGTGGTTGGCGACTCCACGTGGTTTGATAACAAGAGAATTGCCGTAAACTGGGGCAATTCGAAACGGATTTTGACCTGTTTAATTCTTTACTGGTAAAGAAAACTTCTATTTCTTTCTCCACATTTTAATTTTATTTATTTCATTAAATTTCTCGTACTTGAGAGTAGAGATTCAATGAACCAGTCATTCATGTGGGGATCCACATGAACCGCAAACTATTCATTCTTGATTCACATACATGATGAAAGTATGAATGATATCAAAACCTGATCATTAAAGCCAGTTAGACTGAATATCTACAAATTTTAAAAATGGGTTTATTCGGAACAATGATCTGTTTTCGACTCAAAGTAGGATATAAGCAACGAGACATGAAAAGTCAAAAAGAAAATTCATTGACACTATGCAGGAGTAGTATGGGTCTTGGCTACAGTTGTTACATGAGCCACTGTACCACTGATGGTATACACCACGATGCAGAGAATCCAATCAGGACCCCGGTACTCTGTGAAGCACAGAGAAGCGTGTGTTGCATCCATTACAAAGATCATCTTCATCGGATGATGCATCGGAAACATACTACATTCGAAGGTCTTCCGCTCTCATTCTTCTGGACGGTTGCTAAGCTGAACGTTGCTGCAGAAGTACAAACTCGGCCAGAGTTCTGAATAGCTCGTCTTGAAATCATCTTTGCTCCCCAGCCTTTTCGTGTTACTACTCCAGAATTTCTGCTTTTGATATGACAGTCTTCTCCGCTGCGTTCTAGATGTAATGCATCCGACCGAGGAGATAAAAGTTTATTAGAAAGACAGACGCGCGCTGACCGAGAAGGAATGCGCATGTTGATTGATGCATAGTGATAATGAACGGCTTCCCTAAGTTCGAATGGAAATTAATTCGATCGATTGAATAGCTCCCAGCGCATTGAAATCAAATTTTCAAATTTGAATGAATTATCTTAAAATGAGCATAAATATCACTTTTTCTGGCAACTTGAGGGAGTATTGTAGCATGTGAAAAATCTTGACGTTCCGAATTGCCCCAAAGTCACTTTTTTACATTTTAGCAAATTCCTATTACTTGATGCTGTCACGAAAAAAATCACCACAAATAAAAATCTGTGACAGCTTTCTCTGGCTTTCGTTAATCTTTTAATTATGTTGATTGTTCAATTGACCAGAATTGCTGTGTAAGGATGCTCAGCCAATTTTGTTTCTTAACAAATCTTAAATTAATTGCTAATTTTATAATGTATCTTTATAAGATTTAAGGCAGGAATTCATCATAAAAAATGAAGAAATCGATTCTTTTCAGAAAATTCTTGCAGGATATTATATCAGTTTGGGTGCTGCCATTGATAATGCTGGCATTCGATCGATTTCTAGCTCCTTTTAATCGGGATTGGGTGCTTCGAATCAGATAGAACGGTTAAAATTTAATTTACTAGATGATTCACAAAGCCTGTGTGTAGCAATGTCGTGAATCATTTTGATGCCTCCTCAGTCGAATAAATCGGAATCTTTTATATGTGGTACAGCTCCGACGTATCGTGTCTTAAGTGCTCACACATGCAGCTACATATTGCACAAAATTACACCTATTGTGTGCAGCAGGTAACATATTAGCAACCTAAATATGTGGTTCGTTCGTCAGGACATGCATTTAGCATTTACAACCATAATAGAAACTTCCATGACAGAATTTAGTGGTTCTGACAAATGAACGAAACATGAAATTGTGGAAATTTGATTAATGTGGTATGGGACAATTGTTTGCACTCAATGGATTCAGCTTTTGTTTGAGAATATGTCCGGTACGATGATATTGTGAGAAACCTGAACTTTAGACTTGAATAGGCTGACTCCGAGCAAATCTGTTATTTGATGCAGTGCAATATTACAAGGAGAGTTGGAATAGTTTGCGATAATTACAATGATATGTACTCAACCAATAATACGGACTTTTATTCCAAAGCTTCCTGCAGAAGAAACGTCATGGTTGATCAAAGATGAACTCATTGCTGAATTCATATAAAATTTAGCAGGCAGTTGCATTATCGAAATGTCAGAGCATATTATACACAATAACGATCAAATTTGAAAACGTACGCATGATCTATCGTGTAGCCCCTGACAGATGGTTCTCACTCAAGGAGCCATCCCAGGAAAATCACTGATATATTCTCATACGATGAAGACAATCGCTTATAACCTTTGCCAGGAAGGTCAGGACATTCTCGATCCTAGATAGAAAATTTGCAATTCTTGGTGTTATAATTAGTCAGATAGAAACTTTGATTTTCTCAGGCATAACATGGCGATTCTTTCATATCAAGAATGAAGGAAAGAATTTTTTCTCACGAGAAAGCCAGAGATTGTATGTGATGTGATCATTGTTGAAACTAAATGATCAGAGAAGAATTCACAACGCGATAACTATGATCAACATTTTTCATGGACCCCTCAACTTTTAATGTCATCAAAATCGTTAAAAGTCGTTGATATTTTCTTACCTGAGAATTGCACTGCATACATGTAGAAGCATGTGTTAATAAAATTTGGCCTACATAACGTGGAAGTGAAATTTTGAAGATGTGGAGTTGCAGATCCTCATTTTAAATGCGTTTTAAATGATTTCTTTACGTACACTTATCATCTGGTTGATAAATTTTCTGAAGTCTAAGTTAGATGTAACCTACATTAGCTGATTCTTTCATGCACGGAAGAATGATGAAATTCGAGGATGAAAATGCATCAAAGTCAGTAAAACATTTCATCTGGTTTATTTTAATTCATGCCGGTACTTGCGGACCTTTTCTTGAAATCAAACTTAATGCGTGAGACATTAATCAGCAAAAATGCACAAATAAACATGAGCAATTTTTGCCTGAAATTTCCCGGAAGAAATTTAATGGTTTACCATGTGTTCATTGTTTTTAAAAGTCCGTTCTGAAATACTACAGCTCCTGAGAATTCAAATCTAAAATTTGACTTAAAGCGTACTCAGCTGCAGCAGGCGATAGGTTTTTAAATTATTCACACATTGGAGATCTTGCTCCACGATGTTATCTTCACGGCATGGCAAGTAACTTAATAGATTATTTGCCATCTCAGATGACCGACGTAAAAAGAGTCACGACATAGAAAAGTCAGCGATTCACTAGATACTGACAGTGGCGAACATTTAAAGGACTTGCCTTTTGCGCATAACATTTTCGAGCAGTCGAATGTTCAATACACAGAATTAGATTCATCTGCGCGCGCTTCGGCAAACCGAAGCAGATGAATAAAATATTCAATTCTGTGGTTCAATATATGGTAGGCACTACCGCTTATTTCCAAGGTATATTGCTTAGGAGCAAAAGTTATCTGATATTCATTTTATCAAATGATGTTTGATAATGCTATCGTTTCCAAACAACTTTGTTGAAGAAGACAAAAGTCAATAATAGGTTATATTTCAGTAGTCGCTTGTGATAGGATAAGGGGAAAGCATTCCAGAGACTGCACTGATATGAATTTAAGCCAGCAGATTATGAACCTGGAAGGGTCTACTAAGACCAGGAGCTTCTGCACGAGGAATGGAATTCAGTGGAAAAAATCTGTTTAGATGCATTAAGCTGAAATATGCTTTTGACAAGTCCGGATCAAATAGCGATGAAAGCGGAGACATAATCCTCGTCATCTTTCTTCCGAAAACAGCACGTGCAAATGTTTGTATTCATCTAACAAACATTAGTTTTCCCTTGGTATCTTCAGATTTCAAAATTTCTCATAAGATTCAATTTTGCGGTCAGAGTGGAAGATGAGAGGGATTTCAAGGCTCGAGCAAGGCCGGTGATTTCAATGTAAAGGCTCGGGCTCAGCCTGTGGCCCTTTTTATTTAAAGTTAGTAACCATTTGAATAAAGTTGCAAATATGCCTAGTTGATATCATACAACAAGATTCACTCAGGATGTTTCCATGTTCAGAATTAAAGCATAAGGTCAAATATACAGGGTGTAACAAAAGTTTCTGACCCACCTTACACCTGCATTATTATTGATTTTTTACATAGGAATTTGACAGAAATGCTATATTTGTATTCATAGTGCCAATATATTAACATCTTAGTCATAATGTTGAAAGGAACACATCTAAAGCTCCAGAAAATACTGAATATTTTGATGACAATCATGTCAAAGAAAGTTGGCATTTTGTATACCCACCTGAGTTATCCACACATGCAAGAACAACTCAGAATAAGATTGCTATATTCTGTTTGACTGATGTTTTCCAATTCATCTTGACCGCGAGCAATCAGTTACTCTCGGTTTTGAGGTCATGGTACCTTAATTACAATCTGTTGAAGTTTACTCCACGAATGTTCCAATGGGTTTAAATCAGGCGAGTTTCTAGGCCAATACACCCAAACATTTGGAAACAATTCTTCGCATTTCTTAATGGATGCTTTTGCCGTGTGACAAGTTGCGCCGTACTGCATCAAAATCATACTTTCTGCATGAGGAAATATCTACTGGACACATTCAGCATACATTGGAAGAATTTGTCGACGATAGTAATCACCTGTGGCGTGCTTATGGACAACATGTCGCCATTTTTCGAACTCTGAAAGAGACCTTATCTTTCATTTGTAGGCGTAACTTATCTTTTGAGGAGGGACTAAGTTTTCGTGGTCTTCCACTGCGCTTTTTATCTTCATCTGCCCATCTGTGCGTCTACACAACAATCGAAGACTATTTCGTGGAATCCTGAAGTCTTTGCCAACTTTACAAATTGAAACACTCGCTTCAAAGATCAAAGAGGGCTTGGATTTTTGCACGATTGTATTCTCTTGGAGTCATTGTCGAGGTTTTTGCGCATTGAAGTCTTACCAAAATTGAATTGAAAAAATACTGAATTAAAACAGAAGTACGATTGAAACAAGAGTTGAATTTTGCCTTGAAATTGTGTTACCGTTTCTTGTAACAAAAGTTTCTGACCCGGGTCTGAAACTTATGGTACAGATGTTAACGACAAAATTGTGGGAACCACCAAGTATCAATCTAACCTCTGACTGGCTACCTTTCACCTCGCAGTTGCAGTGAATACTCGTAACTCAAATTCTTGGAGTTCGTAATTTTCCGGGAAATTTCATAACTCATGGACAATACACATAAATCTTGTTTATTATAAAAATGATGTGAACAAGAAATGATTTGTAGTTTTATGATTAAAAATACAAGTGACATAATCGGCAAATACAATGACTTTGTATGCCTAGAAGTTTCTTTAGGTAGATATCGAATTCATAAGCTTTCGCATGACGGTGTGATAAGTAGTCAAAGTTTGATTTGCATAATTAAAGGTGGGTCAGAAACGTTTGTTACACCCTGTAGTACAGCCGACAACTATTTTGTTTAATCTAGCAAGTGCATTGTTCACACTCGAAAATAGATGTGTTCATCATTCAAATTATGCAAAACGCGTGGTTGCTGCTCAAACCGCAATTCTGACTGGTGAACGCAAAGGAACTTGACAGGTAATCAATAATTTATCCCGCCAATAAAATAATGTGACAATTACGTCATATCTTGTAAAAATTGTGTTTCATGACTTGTTCAGTGTAGAGAATGATGGAGCCGAGACCAGTTGGGCCGGTTCTTATTCTTGACAGTCAGGGTTCTAGAAAATGAAATGAAGCTCATTGTCTCACGGTTTCCGAGGGGAGCAGAAATCATTTAAGCTCTTGATGGGCACAGTCACACAGTCATAGGTTTGCTCGGAACTGTTACTCACAAATTTTAATCGTTTATTCTGAATGCGATAAAACTGGAATCAGTGAAGCCGAATATTGAATCTGTTTCATAAACTTTGAACTAAATGGATCACTCCAGAAAGTGATGACATGAAGATTGCTGCACAATCAATTTCACTATTCATGATACTGCGTGAACAAATATCAATAAAGTTAACAAGGCTTAATGCAAAAATTCGCTTTCTGCTCAATGAAAAAGCGCTAGTATCAGTTAGATTAATTTGAAAAATGTAACCAACAATGTAATTCCGTTTTTCTTAAAACATTAAGTCCGTTTTCCTGTTCTGACTAATATTGTCTTTCCTGTGGTCATGTCACTGATTTTCAAAATTATAAAGCTGCATCTCATTGTTTCGATCTAGGAGTTCGGAGAACGATTGAATCTTCTTTTAACAAAACCAGGAGTACTAAATTCTAAATGTTAATAGTGGTTTATTTCATGCCGATTTGCTGACAGCCTCAAGAATTGCAAAATGTGTTTGACGCTGATGCCAAACATTGTCCTGCACACTACAATCTGTCCTCTTGAGAATGAGAACCGTTGTCTCGTGAAACGTCGTGTCATTCCTTTATTAAGTCATTATTTCAAATAGTGGCTTTTTCAAGCTGTTACACTGAAGAATAACATATTCTTAATCACAACCTCTTGATTGTCTTGATTTGTGATTGCAAAGGTGACTTTAAAAACAGCGCGGCACTTTGTAATCTCAATAGCCATTTCATGGCCTCTCTCCAGGAGAATTCACGAATTGCGCAATTCCTTCTGTAATATGCAGAGGGGTATCTAGCCCTCCACAACCCTCAGCATTCCTATACTCTTCAATGCCTGGTGTGAATACAATACAATGATAGACATGTAACTGAATGATGAATGCCTGGATCACAGAGTAAGTATATAGGTAGAGTGGTCAACTAAAAAATGTCAGCATGCAGTGAACATTTTACATCAAAAGATTCAGTTTTTAAAGGAGATTATGTTCTTGAGGTACAAAAAATATTTCATCAATTTTTTGGAAGCTAAATGCTTGCAAATTATTTCTATGCTTTCATAATAGCTATTCGGTACTTGAGATTTTAATATTTAAGTAGTATGAACCTTATTGGACATCAAACAGACTGAAAATTTTCTGATACGAATCTTAAAACATCTAACTTAAAGACCCAGTCCGCCCAATTTTTCATGTTACCCTGTTTAGATAGCTCATGATGTTTAAGGAACTGTGTGCATATTCATTCGTTCGTATCGATATACATTAACACACACGGAGCCGATGAAAGTATTCTCGTGACGTCATTCGGGGAAGTCAAAGGAGCAGACAACAGTACAGCCTATTGATATCAGCCGCGGGCTCGCCCCTTGCTGACGCTGAAACAGCAAGCGGAATCGCCAAGCAATCGATCATGGCAGCTTCCAAAGAAAGTAAGTGATCCTGTTTCATTTTGGTGCGGTAGATTTATAATACAGAGTCAGGACAATGCCCAAATTTTCATATATTACATTAGTACATCATCATTCACGAATTTGTCAGAACTACGAATTAGCGATGAACTGAATGAATTAGGCGCAATGAACTAATGAACGCGATGAAGATGATAAATGTTTATCGCATTTATTGATGCCAGATGATATAATTTTACGATATTTCACTTGAGTATTTCACATATTAGATTTCTGATGCAGTATTATGATAACGCCCATAGCTTCATATTTTACATTAATACAGCATAATTTACGATTTTGTCAGAATTACGAATTAGCGATGAACTGAATGAATTAGGCGCAATGAACTAATGAACGCGATGAAGATGATAAATGTTTATCGCATTTATTGATGCCAGATGATATAATTTTACGATATTTCACTTGAGTATTTCACATATTAGATTTCTGATGCAGTATTATGATAACGCCCATAGCTTCATATTTTACATTAATACAGCATAATTTACGATTTTGTCAGAATTACGAATTAGCGATGAACTGAATGAATTAGGCGCAATGAACTAATGAACGCGATGAAGATGACAAATTTTTGTCGCATTTTTTTGATACCAGATATGAGTCCAGTGCATTGTGCCCCATCGAATCGTGTCTTGAAAAATGCAAAAAAATAATTGCATTGAATATATTTGTCACTTGTATCCTACTTCATCTTTTTTTAAAGTATCAAACTCAAAAAAGAAAATAAATAACAAAAATGGACTCAAAACTCAAAAATCGACTTTTGCTGTTACCTGGTTTTATTAATATTTCACATTCAAATTGAGGTTTTCGTTAGAGCGTCCAAAAAGATTTTTAGAGTAACCTAATCACAAAATCATCTAAATACATGTAAATTTTAAGTTTGCATTATTACTCGCATCTCACGAATAAAATTTTTTGGATCAGACTCAACTCACATTTTATTCTAACCTTCATTATATCGTCTTCGCTTGAAGATAAGTGATTCTAATTCCAAGATAATTTCAAAAATGAAAATTAATGTCGAATTACGCATGAACATGAATATGAATAACAATTTTGCAAAATGAGGACATAAATAAATGAAAATGAAAAAAATACTCACTTGAAAGCCTGATCTCATTCTCATTAATAAATCTATAAATAATTGTTGTCATTTTATTACAGATAAAGAAATAACTGGGTATGCGTTTGATCCCAGTAAAGTGTCAAGGAAAACAAAAGGCGAGTATTCTGAAGCAGGTGTCGCTCATCCAACTGAAGAGACTGAAGAGGACATGCATCCTCAAGTACAATAATTAAATAAATTTATAACACTAACCAAAAAAATCGATTTAAAGTTTTTAATGTAATAAAAAATAAGTGGGAAAAGGATATATTTGAGGTGCTGAGTACGAATATGATCGTGAATACTGTTAATCACATTTAGCTTATTTCTATAAATGCATGCTTTTTAACGTGCTGATAGCCTGTCCTTCTTTGGCTTATGGCATTCTTTGGCTTTATAATACATTAAACAATACATGGATTTGCAGTACATATGTTAGATTACTATCTTGAATTAATCTGTTGATTTATTCGTGAAGTTTTCGCAATTTTTTTTGTGTTCGAGTTTATTGTGAAATTTTCTCTAGAGATCACTCAGATTCACTGTCTTCGGATGTCAGAGTATTTTTCGGGTATTGAAAAGAAACTCAGATCTGGGTGAATTTTCTTATTTGTGTTGCACCCAAAAACTGCACAGGACTGAGGCATGTTTCACACTTAGGATGATGACCAAGCAGCTTTGCCAACAAACGAGAAAAAGATAGATTTCACTTTGATACAGAGCGAGCAGAGCAGTCGATGTTTGTTTACTCCATGCAGCGTTGTCGCTGCTGTAGAGACTTTCACGGCAGCCGGCGGGTGATTCCACTAGTGACGTCATCACTCGAGAAAGAAACAGCGATTGCAAGCTGATCCACGGTACAATCGTTTGTCAGAGCGTGTAGACAGATTCACCACATAGGGAATTAGCATGATTGCGTGAAAAAAACGTTAGGTAAATTTGGGCGGACTGGGTCTTTAAAAGGGAATTAAATTGATTACCAAGGAAATTTCATGAACAAAGTCTTTACACAAAAAATTTAAAAAAAAAACTGATTCTGCTTCTTGACTTACTTCCAGTTTGTTAACCTAGCAACTCTAGTTTTTAGCATGCCTCTCTAAACGACTAAATGGATCTGTCAAGTATAGCGTTATGTAATTTTCTAGATTATTAGCTAACAGAGGGCATTTATGGTCAATAATAATCATGATGTAGAATTGAGTTGTAAATGATTGAATCATAATACTCTACGTGGTTAGAATCCAACTGTGGATTAATTGATAGTTATTTGCGCAACAAGTGCAAAGTATCCATCTCCATTGCATTTTTCGAGATTAACATGTCTATGCACGAGCCATGTTTCACAGGATCGTCAGAATCGATGACCATCAAAGATTAATAGCTGTCAAAAATCTATCTCTGTTTATTATGGAATTGTAGATATCAGTGGTATTGCTTGATATTTCCATGAAGAATTCGTAATGGTTAGAGGATAATTTGGTAAAACTATCATAGATAGAAAGGTATCATTAACAAAGATATGCCCGAGGGCTTTAGCCCGAGGGCATATTTATGTTAATGATACCGAGATATCAATGATAGATTCGCCAAATTATCCTCTAAGCAATTTAGAGAATGTCTGTCTTATTTATATGCATTTGTAAGAATTACCTAGGGATTTCTTACAATCTAATAACACCCTAGAAATTTTGTTTATGGTATTCAAACTTCGTTTGCAATGATTCCATTTGAGATCATCATTCATATTGAAACATGTATCTATCTAACGAATTGTTTGATGACGAAGATTTTAACACACTTGACGAATTTTTGGCGAATTACGATTTTTCAACGAATACAACTTCAACAACTCTAAATCTGAACACCATAGTCCAACAGCAGCAATCATCCTCAATATTTACACCGCTCAACTTAGAAAATGAACAATCAAGGACATCACGAAATGAATTACCATCCCCCATCTCTGATATTGATTTAAGAATAGAAAAACAAACTCCACAAAAAACATTAAGCAATGCTAATTGGGCATAGAATTCACCGTTTTAGAGGATGAAAACTTTCTGTTAAATATAGTTTCTTATCTATATGGTTTTTTGACTAACTACATTAAGTTCTGTTTTTTTATCTGAATAATATAACGCATCATGGACCCATTTACGTGTAAATCTTCAAGTTAATTATGATCATTGTCTTTGATTGTGTTATTCTTTTAGTGTCAGATGATTTGTGACGTGAAATGAAGCTTTAACGTCAGTGCTTCCCCATACTGGGGGCTTGGACGGTGCTGACATAGTCAGACTTTCTGGATCGTTCTGGTACTTTAAGTCCGGATGCCCTTCCTGCCGACTTCCAATGACATTTCCGGGGTTCGACCTTTGGATCAAAAGATCGCTAGGCCAAGCACTTAACCACTGTGCCACGGAGACCACGTGAAAAGTATAGGAAAACACTCTTATTATCAGGGCTAAGTCTTAAAGCATAGTCGCTTCCATCGAAGTTGATCAAAAAATCTCTCGAAAGTAATCAATTACTCGAAGGATTCTTAAAATACTATTCCTTATTTTACGTTGGAATCATAAAATCAATACCTTGCTAATTTCTCCCAAACAGTAAAAATGTGTATCTCACATGGGGTACTAGGTAACAACAAGAATTCATTTAATGAAATCGAAGCTGCAATCATATTGGTCATGTAATTAATACTGTGTTGCAGCTACTCTACATACCTATACATACTTACTCTATAATCGAATGTTGCTGATCTTTCATAAAGTAGTGATATATGATGGATGACAGAATTCAGATTTGGCAACGAAGTTCATTTGTTTCTTGATATACATGTGCAGTGTAGAAGAAACTGCATTACACATGTTCTATGAAACGAAGCATTGGCATTATTGGTTTTTTAGACGATTCATGTCACTTGAATAAGATGAAACGATAAATCGAAGATAATAAAATGCCACATATTTTAAATGCGCTGAAATCTGATTTGTCTTTGAACGAATTGACTTTGTCATTCAGATTGCGTGCATGTTATCCGCAATGTCAACAGCTGTCGAATGAAGATTCGCGATGCTTCAAAAAAACTCACTTAGGACGAAAGGTTTATTTCTTTGCGGGACAGACAGCAAAGCATCTCACGTTTTTAAATCCTCGAGCGACCTTTTAGATAGATTTTTTTGTAGCTCAAGTTATTCTTGATTTTGCTTCTTGCTAAGATTGTCAAAATAACGTCAGGTGATCGAATGCGAAAATCTGATAGATCGAAGAGCAGAAGAACATAAGGGCAAATGATGAATGCGAACATTCAGCTGTCAGCAAAGAGCTGCGTATTTCATTATTTTCATTATGTAACTGCAGATGTGCTGAAGATTTTATTGTAGTAATGTCTACGTCTTGCAGGTGGTTAAACAAAGCGACCTCATTATCAGACGCATTAGCTACATTAAGCGTTAATATTCCAATGTAATTCCAATGCCACGAGCTCTAGTTTCCAAGGTATAGTGCGAAAGATCGCACTATCCCAACATAGCATTCATATGCAGCTAAATATTTTTTGTAAGCTCCTTACTGATTGGATTAATCCTCAAGTTTGGTCGATACATCCATGCCATCCATCTGATCGATCGAGCGTCTGCATAAATATCTTCTAAAGTATCGTAGTAGTGTTTCATCGGCAATAAGGAAGAGCACAAACTGATTGCATAATCCGTATATTAGAAAATGATTTTCGACGTCGAGAGATCGGCAATGTGTCTATGCAAAAAACATGTAAATTATAGTAAATTAGCGGACGTAAAAAGCCTTGCTTCGCCTTCGTATTCCTCGCTTTTCTAACTAATCTTCTAATTCAATTGTATGAATATGTTTCCTAAAAATCCATGCATATGCCAACTCTCAATTAATAAAGTAGATTCTTCTGGCTAGAATAGCTCGGCTGCCAGCACGAGTTTCTGCAGGAAACGAGGCCGAAAATGAGACCTTCACAGAAATCTGTACATCTACCGAATATCATCCGGTTCCTTTTTTAGACAGCATCGGTAAAATGACAATTGTCTACGTTTTTTATGACTAAACTTTTACGAGAAGCGTCTATCCAGAGCCACAATGTTTGGCATGGAATGTCTTCAGGTACGTGTAATCGAATATCATGTGTAAGTGTTATAATCATGCTTCTGATTGGTGATATATGCAAGAATTTGGTTAAAAAAGCATTGAGGTTCACCTAAAGTTTAATTGTGTTTACCGATAATGAGATGTTTGCTAAATCTATTTAAGTTTATTTTTTTATTTAAGATTGCTCGACGGGAAGACTATTATGCCGAAGATGATGGCTCTAGATTAAGTATTTTCCATTTAATCAGAGAAAGCACGGTTCAGTGACACTAAAGCGAAAACTTCAGTCCGCTTCCCATTGGAATTGCATGTGTATTCTTTGATACTGTCTGATAAGAAAAGGTACCCGGTAGAACTCGACTGACGCGCAGATTGGTAGCAGCCATGTTGTGTACATCATTCTGTAAAAGTCTAGCAATTCTAGCACTTTCAGGGCAATATCCGTTTACACATTAGTGTTTACATTTCTCAACTTACATAGTTGCAGACATTTAAATAGTCAATTAAGCATGCACGGAAACTTAAACCAAGAGCTCAAATATTGAAAGAATTCAAAATTTTCGGAGCTTAAAGCAGTTAATACTTGATCATCAAAGTCTCAACATAGGTATTTTAAAAACATGAAAAGTCCATGTTGTAAACTAAATTTTAGATTCTACACATAAAAAATCAATTAGTAGTCTGCACATCGATGAGTAAACTCAATTAACTGCAGAAGAACTTCAACTTCACAGATTACTTCATATTTAGGAATAATATGCAATTAAAATCCACCCTAAGTCAATAAAAGGATAAGAAGATTGTTTTGATGATTCATCTAATGATAAAGGTCGCCTTCCTCTGGTATTAAATTCTTCAATTTTTTGTTTCTCATTATCCTCTTCATTCGTAATTTTGAAACTCTGATCATTTTTATTTATACAAAATAATTTCATGTCAAAGCAAACTTTAGGCTTTGGTCTATATTTATGATCTACGAGATGGTTTAGATAAAACATCTACTCTTCACTAATTGGTCGGAATTGTTATTAAACGATACAAGTAGAATAATTGATATCAAACGATAAAATGAAATGAAAACTTGGGAACCAGTTTTTGAGTAAAACACAATTATCAGTAACATTTTCCATAATATCAACCAGTCCGTTTTTATGATTTCTGAAAACAACTATGCTACTTTAATTATTTTGATGGATACATATAATTCTCTTCCCTGCATTTTTAATTCCAAATACCAAAATTTCCTCTATCTATGAAAGCACTGGCAAATTGACGACTGATTTAGCTAATTACAATCTTTCGGACTTTTCTGATGACATAGAAAAATCTGTCTCCCCGGAATATTCAAAAGCACTATGGTTTTATTCATTCAGTGTTCAATCTGTCTAAATAAACTCCTAGTTGTCACACGATATCGCTAAAGGTCTAGTCTACACATTGCTTGAGAGATTATTACGAGCAATGAGTTTGACACATTTGTTTGTTGGTGTAGTTCTAATGACAATTGTACTGCGCTTGTACCTGCTAAAACTGACATTTCTCTTTATTAGGTTCTGCCGTTCTAAACTTTAGTTCCCAACGTCAGCATCAATATTTTTAATAGCGATTTGAAAACGGCCGTGTTGTTGTCGTTTTCAAATGATTATTTGCCCTGTTCCTGTCTTATTAGATGCTTGTCTGTCATACCAGCTGCATTTAATGATTTTACGAAGAATGTTTCAACAATTTTATAAATGTTAATGACTATTTATATCACTAAAAATGTTATTGCTGGATTGAATTGTTTTTTGAACGAACCAGACCGAACACTGTGCGAAGAGGGTATATTTTCTATTTTCTTTAGCTTGCAAAATATGTCATCGTATCCAAATGTATACTTGTTTATGTATGAACTATGAAGTAAATGTTTCTCCAAAGATAAGAAATACAATGCAACTTAACTGAAATTTGAGAAACTCATGTTGACTTGATTTTCTTTTCATTATATCTGATGCAGTGGCGGGCGCGATTCTGAATATTTTGAGATTTAGTGACTAGAAGTTTACAGTTAATCTAGCTTGCATTGTTGTTCATCTGCAGACCATTTTTCAATAAAATTTTGTCACAATTTCCATAAAAATTGAGAGCATGTGACATTCATATTCCATTTAGACTGAAATTATAACTTCCACATTAACTAATGCGATACTCTATTCAGCAAATGCTTAGGAAAAAGCATCAGAACACGTAAAAAGTGGCAAACAAGGCATGAAAAGTCTTGATGATCTATTTATCAGATTCTACTGCGAATCTGCCATCATAGAAGAATGCACTATGAAGTACTTTTATTTCCCAGTTTTGGTTTTTTGTCTTTATCAATCATATTTTATCGAATGCAGTGTGAGTGTAGGTATTTGCCGTTTCTTCTATCAGTCCTGATATAAACGCAATTATGCATCAATTAAATCAAGCTATTAGACCTATAAAATATTTTTGACTTTTGACTTATAACGCTTGCAAAATATTAACAAGTGTAATAGAGAGACGTCCTCAGACTTGACCAATTTTAAGCACAAAAGTTCTGTGACAGCCATAGGCACTGCGTTTCACCCTACAGGGGTTCGTCAGTACGGTACGGCTCGGAATGGCCCAGACTGGCTTAAAATATCTAGAATTGGCACTCTGAAATCTGCATGATTGTCAACCGTACAGCATAGTCAGGATACATAAACACAGAGCAACCAGTTGTGTAGTCCTTGACCTTGCTCAGTCATTCCAGATATTTTAAGCTACTTTGGGCCGTTCCGAACCGTACTGATGAGCCCTTGTAGGGAGAATAGTGCAGAGTGTACTGCTGCCAAGGATTTTTGTGATTAAATAGTTTAAGTCTGAGGAGTCCAAGAACATCTTTCTATTCTATGCCCAGGTGAATTGGCACTCTACAATCTTCATAATTAGCAAATCTGCAAGTGCTAATGTTACCGGATTATATTCATAGTGTGCATGTCAAATGTAAATCAGGCATTAATACACACTGATTATCAATGAATCTATATGATTTCAATGCTGAGATATAATATCATTGGGATCTACTATGCTTGACTGAGCCTTGACAACATGCATGATTCGTAAAAAATTGTGTACATGGCCTATGCGATCGTGTTTATGCTGTGATTCAATGCTATGTGCAGAGCTCCCATAGAGATTTCGCACGGCAACTCCGTTCAGCTATACATGATATCAGAAGCGAGAAACCGCGCAATGCAAGTATCTCAAACGACGAAAGAGTGAATAGAAATATAGTTATTTATTTCATCAAGAAAATTTCATTGAGGAGTCAAATTCCAAAAATTCGCACGATTCCTGGTCACTCAAGAATCACACGATTGATTTCGCCGCACGGTTAATCCCCCCTCCTTCCGCACTGATCTGATGACCTTCGACGAGAGGTTTGAGTTCATATTAAGGAAGAAAACAGTTTCACTCCCAGTTTTTGTTGCCAGGTAAAATAAGTTTATAAAAATATTGCTGGTACCCTACATTTTGTGCCTCACTCTTGATCACGATAAAAAATGCATCATGAATGTAAATAGGTTTATACATGTATATATCAGCAATTGACCATTCAAAATTCATCTTTTTGAATAATACTCGGTAAAAGTTCTCTAATGTGTTCAAACAGCGAGTCAAAGAAGGGTTGGATTGCTTGTCAAGAAATTCAAAAGAGAAATAATCAATTGTGACGTCATACAGTCATGCATACTAGTTTTGCACGCACGATTGGTAAATCCTGCCATACAGGATCCTGTATCATATTGTTGACATGTCTTACACGTGAACACATCTCAGTAGTTAATATTGCGGACGCACTGATAGTGGATAGGTACCTGGATAGGAACATGTTCCGAATTGCCAATGGATGCGAACATGGATAGGAACATGTTCCGAATTGCCAATCGGAACATGTTTTGAACAAGTAAATAGGAACCGCGTTCCGATTGATAGCCGAATTGAGATCATACTTAATGATTCGGTACACTTATTTGTGTGTTGGGATTGTAACGGCTTGTTCCGAAATGGAATTAGAGTATGTGAATTAGAATAGGGATGCGAACATCTATTTCGGTACTTAAACAGATGCTTGTTTTGAGACTGCTTGCTCAAATGCGACAATTGTGACCATTGATGACAATTGTATTGATTTTCATAACTAGGTTAAGTTATGAATACGTGAAAGTTGTTTGTTGATGTGAATATTGATGACTAGTTTCCCAATTTCATGGATTGTTGCAAGAAACCTTGGTTATTCACTAAAGGCTATAGAAACTGTTACATATCTAAATGAAAATATCAAAGCTGGTGATTTAATTGAACGACTGATGGATCTGGATGAGCATACCATGAATGCTAATTTGGATCGTAGTTGGATAGAGGATTTCTCAATGCTACATTGCAAAGACAGTGAAATTAGGAGGATGAAATTGGAACTTTCTGAAACGGAGATAAAAAAAGTGAAACCTTCAATTGATTTATCGAAATGTCCTATCAATGTAAGTGACTTCAGAAAGAAATTAGAAATAGAGACGTTTGAATTATTATATGAACTAAACTGCATTAGGTGTTTTGAACGGGAAATATCCCTTCTCTTGCTACCATGTGTTCTACATGCTATATACCCTTGGAAACCATATTTTGTCCCCTTTGTGATGAAGAAATAATTTCAACAGTCACTGTATATCGTTCATGATGAGTCATCATGCGTGTCTGTGATTGGTTGCTATTGTGCAGCTTTTGTATATAAGGTTATCACACTTCTATTACAACCATACTTGTTGAGGATTGTAGACATTAATAAACATGCCATTTACCACAATCATTCCTGTTTCAATTATTCACAAAGACAATCTGTTTACTAGCAAGATTTTCTACTCTGCAAATGATGTTATTGGTTACAAAGATGACCTTATAGATCTGATGGAGGATATTATAACATTCTACCATTGTGAGGATGATATTGAACTTCAGAAACTCTTAATGAGGACATTGACCAATGCCTTACGCGTGTACTAAGATTTTGGCTCGATGAAGTGTTCAAGCCTCTGAGTTTGACGGAAGCTATTCCACAGAGTTCTCGTTGCTATTGTGAAATGAGAACACGGAAATTGAAGACTTGCTTGCATGATATAGTCGTATTTAGCCACTATGAGGAAAATGGTGGCAAATTCAAGGTGGATATGTTTACCGGACCCCCGTCGATGAGATCAGCGGGACATAATCAAGTTTAGAGCATACTATGCTAATCTTTAAAAGTCTTCGCTTCAAAACCATGCTGTTCATGCTGTCCTCTATCAAAGGATTTAATGTGTAATATAGAACAGCTTATAACTGCAACGACACAGACCTTGAGTGATGTTGATGACTACGACCTACCATCTGTTACCGTTTGACTTTGTTGCATGGAACTAAGCAAAAATGTATATTTTCATAAATGCTTTGCTTTTAACACAATAAAAATGACTGCAAAACGAAAGGCATCTTTTTCTCGGAAGAATGGTTCTTTTAGACCTTCAAGTCAGTTTAAGAAGGCGTTGCGAAAATTAAACAGCATGCGAAACAATAAAGTTAAGTGCAAATTAATTCAAAACTCAAGTGATGATTTCATCCGTGATTTGGCTTTTGCAATACACAAATGCCTCCCAATATACAAGCCTTTATTGAGTACTGATTCTCTAAACAGCATTAGAAAATTTTCAAATCCAAGAAGCAGTGATATGAAAAGGCGGAACTTAGTTCAGCGTGGAGGTGGTGGGTTTTTGAATATGTTGAATGATATTGGAAACAGCATTTACAATGTACTCAACAGTCCACTAGGGAAAGTTGTAGCAGGTGCCGCAGTGTTGCTGTAGACGACGAATCATGGATTGACACGTCATCATTGATTGATGACTCATGTGAATATGTATATAAGAGAGACGCGCTTGTACTCTTTAATCACTTTCAAGCCATCATTCATCGCTGACGGTTGAAAAGCTCCGAATAAGTATAAATTTGAAATCTGTCTCAAAAAATGTTTATAGTTAGAGAGGAGAGCGACTCATTTGAACGTGATCTCTTAAAATTCCGACCGACAAGGAAGGTTCAAGGGATTGGAAATACCTTTTACTTCCAAACGTTGAGCTATGGTGACGATGGTTTCTACCTTCAAGTTCCATTTTTCCACAGTAATGGTATGTCTTCATCTGGATATAGCAACATGAGACAAATGCAAGTGACCTTTCCGAAATGGCAGCAGATGATACTCAAAACCATCGACTCTTTGGCGAAGGAATGCGTTGTGTTGCCCGAAAGTGCTCCTACACATTGGAGGAAGGCGTTAGAGGAAGGAATTGGCTATAAAGAATTACCCGAGTTCGATACGCTATTCTTGAAATTGTCCGATCACTTTCAAGCATTCGATCCACTCTGAAGCGCGGACGATACATGGGTTTAATACACGTCAACGGACTATACATTGGTGCTCACGGCTCAACCGGAAAAGTGGCATCGTCGCAAATGAAAGTTCTACAGTTGGTTTATGAGCCAATGCCGATTGATAAGTGCCTAATCACCATCGATAAACCTACTTCAAAAGATGGGAAGGATGTTGAAGAATGCAAAAAGCGGGGACGGAAATCCAAGGAAGGGAGTGTTAAGTTGAAATTGAAACGCCAAGATGCTGAAATTGACGGGAGAAGTTATTTTAATGCTGACATTGATGAGGAAACACAAATGCTGTGAATGTGAAATGAAAGTTTCTAAATGTAAATAAAGTTGTTATGGAACATGACTTGTTTTATTCTAAGCAAACTGGTGGGTGTTGGTCTTTAAAGCTTTTGAAATTTCAGGATGACAGATTTTTGCTTATTCACTGATCGCACAATGTGTGTGGCCGGACCAAGTCAGTCCGGTAAAACTACTTTTGTAACTCAATGCTCGTACTACAATTTGGAAATGAGATGTTTAATAAAGAAATTAGAAGAGTTAAATGGTATTATGGTATATTTCAACCACAACTACATTCTGCACTTCGCCAGAAAGGTTATGATGTGAAGCAAAGGTTACCGACAACTGAAGACATCAAAGCAGGTGACTTAATTGTGCTAGATGATCTATTGCGTGAAAGCAAATCATCGAAAGATGTAACTGAAATGTTTATTCAGACAGCACATCATAGGGAAGCCTTCATAATCTATATCACCCAAAACATTTTTGATGGAGGGAAAGAGCAAAGAACTAGGAGTTTGAATACACATTATTTAGCAATATTAAAAAATCCAAGAGACAGCAGTCAGATACATCATCTCAATAGACAGATATTACCTCAACAACCTAAAGTTCTTTCAAAAATATATGAAGATGTAACTAAGAAACCACATGGCTATCTATTTATTGATCTAACTCAGGAATGTCCGGAACGACTTCGATTTCGAACTAATATCATACCTAATTCCGTTGAACCAATGACAGTTTTCTCGGTTCACAGCTTGTTTTAAGCAATGTACTTTGTTGCCTTATTATTACAAACATGTCGTATTCAAAGATGGTAGTCATTCCTCAAGAGGAGTATGTACAATTGACTACATTACAAAGTGTACAAGAAGTCAAAAAATATAGATCAACTTAAGGAAATAACACAAAAGGATATGGAAATTCAGAAGATTAAGGATCCCTATCGACGAATGCAGTTAGCAGCTGAAAACATTGATGAGAGGCGACAGATTCGTGATAAGTTGCGACGATTTATAACCTTGTCAACACCTCGACCATATCATGTGCGCGCTGAGCGATTATTTGACTTCATTGATCCACATGTGAAGTTCAATGAGAGAGGGGAGATAATAGATGAAAAAACTGGTGATGTTATTAGAAATAGTCACATAGATGACCTTCTACAATATGCTGTCAGAGATGTAAGGCAAAAACTGGGTGCACCACAAGGGTGGTCATATTTCAGAAAATTTTATCTGATCAAAATGTACCTCACAATATTATTGGAGGACCGACTGTGAATGAGTTGGACAAGGGTCATTTACAAGATGTATTAAAAAAGTAAAACATCCACGATGGCGGTCAAGCGAGAGCTTCATGATCCCGATGATCTTCAACCAAAAAGAGCTACTAGGCGTTCAATGCGTGTTGGAAAGGATTATAGTAAATATTTAGCAAATATGAATTAAGCTTTGCTTCTCTCATATCATGTCGCTACAAAAGTTTTGCTGCTGTTTGAAATCTGCGCTCGAAGGTAAAGGAGAAGAGGGCATAGAGGTTGATGTCAATTTCGTTAGCAGTTGCTGTGCGAGTAATACGCGTGCAAATCAGAACAAAGACGATGAGTACAGCAGTGAAACTCAGAAAGATTTATTACGACTTAAATCACTCCGCAAGTTTCAGTCGTCCGGAGGTTTTAGCTCGTGCAGCAGGTGTGGGAATAGAGAAAGTCAAGAAGTGGTCAAGGAGTCAACCGACTTACACTCTTCACAAAAATGCGAGGATGCGATTTCCAACGAGAAAATATGTTGTTAACAATATAGATAGTCAATGGCAAGCGGACTTGGCTGACATGCAACAGATATCACAGTACAATGATGGCTATAAATACATCTTAACCGTAATAGATATTTTATCTCGCTATGCTTGGGCACGTGCGCTGAAATCCAAACGAGGACCAGAAGTTGAAGCGGCTTTTCAGAGTATTTTCGATGAGGGGCGTGTTCCGCAAAGAATACAGACAGATCAAGAAAAAGAATTCGAGAACTCTCATGTTCGAAGTCTCCTTAAAAGTCATAATGTGGAATTGTTTAGTGTCAAAAGTGCTTATAAAGCTGCCATGGTTGAGAGATTCAATCGCACATTGAAAACGAAAATATGGCGCTACTTTACTGCAAAAAATACACATGTTTGGCTAGATGAGTTGCAGAAATTTGTTAAGAATTACAATGAAAGCTATCATCGTATTATTAAGATGCGACCAATTGATGTTACCCCAGATAATGCAATGGATGTATGGCTTCGATTGTATGATAGGAAAGCGAAAAACATTTCCAATGAAAAGAAAATAAATGTTGGTGATAGAGTTCGGATTTCGAAGGTTAAGTCTACATTTTAGAAGGGGTATCTACCAAATTGGACTGAAGAAGAGTTTTTTTGTAGATGAAGTAAATAGAAAATTTAGAACCATCATGTACAAATTGATAGATTACCATGGTAATCCAATTGAAGGAAAATTTTACTCATGAATTGCAAGTAGTAGACAGAAGTGACGAGGTTTATATGATTGATAAAATAATCAGTAAGAAAGGTCATGGCAATCAAAGGAAATATCTAGTTAAATGGAAAGGGTATCCTGATTCATTCAATAGTTGGATAACACACCAGGATCTACAAAATGTGGAGGTGGGAGAAACTCGTAGCTTTTAGGCTAATATAACATGTGACTTCTTACATATATGAGTTCAACATGTCTACTAACTTCAACATCATTCTTCCAAGCAATAGCAACCCAAAGATATTCCCAGGCAACATACCATCTCAATACTCTGTTGAATTTGCTGATCCAATTACTTTGCATGGACCCCATGAAGTTGCTCTAACTGAAATTACTTATTACAACGATATCAGTTTGGTAAAAAACAACTATTTTGAATTACATAAAGAAGTGCGAGAGAAGGATGATTGCTTTCGCATATTTCAAAATAGTCTACATGGTACATGGACTTTTCATCATCTAACCTTACATCCTTTTTCAACATCTCTACTATCTGTCCAAAACATGATTAAAATTCAAAAGGCATTTGCAACGTCCACTTTTGATTCTAAAGTTCCCACAATGAGCTTGCAAGATACAGAAAAGGAAATCGGTAGAATGTTTCAACGAATAAATGATCTCTTTAAGCTGACTTTGAATAAATTCTACAGACCAGTCATAAAGGGGTCAACAAAATTGTTGAAGGAAGGGAAGCATGTTCTTCTTGTATTGGGTAAGGATTTGAGTCATACTTTAGGGTACTCCAGAACAACATTCTCATCAAGGTATTGGTACAATGGAAGTGGGTGGAATTCGGAGAGGAAAGTCACTGATTTTCGATGTAGAATCGTGCCATTGTATGCATTACAAAAAAGGAGCATCCGAGTAAAGAATCAATTTGAAGTTATTAGAAGTGTTGAAGACGTTGCAAGAAAGATTCAAGGATCAGTGCCAGAAACGTTAATGACTTGTGAATATAAGAAAGAGAAAGTAACTTTACTTACTGTTGAAACGGAGGTAGAATTTCTTGTTTTTACTAAAAAGACACCATTGGAAAGGTCTGAGTCCGCTGTTATTGAATTCGGATCTGAAATGTTTGGGATGTTTAAAGGTCTTGAAAGCGCACCTTTGCTGACAGAATTAAATGATACATACAAGGTTAAATTATCC
This sequence comes from Prostheceraeus crozeri, assembly GCA_907163375.1. Classification (NCBI taxonomy): domain Eukaryota; kingdom Metazoa; phylum Platyhelminthes; order Polycladida; family Euryleptidae; genus Prostheceraeus; species Prostheceraeus crozeri. Next base: position 85,738 of record CAJQUW010006777.1, on the reverse strand, counting down.
TCTTCTAAACTCAAAGCATCAACAAACGTTTCATGAGATATCCACGTATACAGCGAAGACATTGTGGGTGAAGAATTGACTACTTCTAGTGAACTGGTAAAAAGAGTTAATTTAAACATTGAAAGCTTGAAAACGCCATCTAAATTGTGTACAAAGTTAAATGACTTTGGTGTAGATTACCTTGATGCAGATGAATATCACTTTTCTTATGACCCACATAAGAAACGCATGATTCTAAAGGTAAGGAAGAACTCTCTTATCAAGCTGGATAGCGTGTTAACGACCACATTGGGATTCTCAAAATCAACTATTTATGAAGGTACATCAATAGGCGATACAACACCATCATTAGAGCGGGATATAAGCAACTTGTACGTCTATTGTAACATCATTGAATATACAAGGGTTGGTGACATTGAAGCCCCACTTTTGCGCACATTTCAGCTCTCATCCGTGAGGAAGCAACTAATCAATCGAGAATTTATTAACACGATGTATCTACCAATGAGCAGAAATGTCATCAATAGAATTGACTTATCAATTCATGGTGACACAGGTGAAGTAGCACCATTCTGTGGTGGTGTTACTGATTTAACACTACACATCAGGACACAAGATTAAGGCTTTACGCTATTGTAGAATCTATAATTATCCACAGGACATAATGTCAGGCATTTACAGTGGTCCATCCTATCAGAGCGGCTATCCCGTGTTTGCTGAAGGTAGACGACAAGTTGGAGGAGGCATATTCGGTGCACTAAGACGTATGGTTCTCTCAACACTCAAAAAGTATGGCGTACCATTCATGAAGCGGGTTGGAAACAGAGCTTTAGACTTTGGTGCAAATGTTGCAGCTGATGCACTTCAAGTGGAGAATATCGGTGAATCCATGAAATTGCGTGCACAGCAATCTGCCATAGACGCATTAGATGATTTAACAAAGACGAGGCGTACAGTTCGGAAGAAACGTAGAAAGTCAAGACAAGTTGGATCAGGCCGAGTTACTAAGCAAATGCGTAGGAAAAGTAAAAAGCCCACCAGAGCAGCACGTTCTAAATCAAGACGTCGTGTGAAAACAAGAAAGCGCAAACGAAATTCCACAGCGACTGGAAGCAAGTCAAGACGAACGAAGACAACATATTTGTAAAGCTAATACGATGCAGAGTATCAATTCGGCTTTGTGTTTCTTTGATTCACCACCTCATCAAACTGACATTATTATCTCAACTATTGTAGACATAGTCCCCACAACAAACATTGATGGTAACCAACAGCCTATGCAGGTTTGATATACCTGCTAATCCTCAAGATTACATTGACTGCCAATCCATTGAATTTAGAATTGTGTATCCTCTCATGCCTACCCATATCTTTTTCCCACAGCGATGCCAAAGGCGGTGTATATCACATTTGTGGAAAATGAGTCATTTATTGGTGCTTTTGAAAAGAATCCATTTACTTTCCAACACTTTAACGTTAGTAAACTAGCACTCTATGAGGATGGAAAATTTGTTGCTTGCAAAGCTTATGAGCCTAATTTTAAAGAGGGCAAATTTGCACGTGAATATGGTTCTACTTTCACTGCATTTGACATGTTTAACACAGATGATTCAAATGGAATTACAATGGATATGTATAAAGATGTTTACTTCTTCATTATATACAATCTCACAGCAGATACAGATCTAGGTGGTGAAAGCGTAGGAGTTACCAAGCCTGGAAATCTACGACTAGAGGTATTATTTGAGTCACCTTTGAAGAAAACAATTACTTGCCTCATTTATGCTATCTATGATAGCAATGTTGAAATAACGAGAATGCGAGACTTAACTGTCAGTTATCTGAGATGAGCAACCTAAGCAACATCGAACTCTTGAGGAAAATGGGGAATGCTCATCCCTACTCCAAGACAATATTTCTTGATGTATTTTCCAGAGATAATTTACCACATTCAATTCCCTTCTATCCTTGTTCGCTTATCATCAATACGGATAGCAACAATCTTCCTGGCAAACATTGGGTTGCAGTGTACACTAATCGCTGTAAAGTTGCCGAATATTTTGACTCTCTTAATCAACCTCGCTTACATGACATTGCACTATGGATGAATAGGTTCTCCTAGACGATTAAGAAAGCTACATCGTTTCCACTCCAAAGCAATGTATCTCTCATGTGCGGCGGTTATGTGCTATATTTCGTTAACGAGAGACCATTGAAAAATAACTGTAAAAGTGTTTTACAACTTTTTTCGAAAGACTTCTATAAAAATGATGTAATTCTTACAAAGTATATTGAATCTGTTATGTAATAAAGCTTTATTTATATGTAAATATCATTGTTTTATGTTCCAAATCGTTGGGTTTAGAGGGAAAGCAAAACACGTTTACATTTCAATATGTATTTACAAATGTACAGTTCTTTTCTAAATATTTACATAGCTACAATGTAGGTTTCACAAATATTTTTCTCAAATCACATAGGATGGGAGGAACATCATTTATATCTTTAATGCCGGTTATCACAATCTTTCCATTATGGACTACATGAACATGATATGGGTGCCAGTTAGTCATCTGTGCTGCTGGAAATAGTTCCACTTCATAAGTGAGATTATTTGATGATGTGACTTTACGAAAGTCATAATGATAGTTCATTTCACATAGCACAGTCATTGTCTTCCTTTCCCTTCAGATAATGAGTCTAAGTAAATTTTCCAACGTAGAATGTAGATATGGTAGATCACCATCAGTGAAGCCACCAACACACTGGATTGTTCCATTTTGAAAGAATAGGATAGTCACATATTTATCCTTCCTCTGTATCCTCCATGTTAACATTGAGGTCTTCCCAGATGTAGATTTGTTGTCGGCTTCATCTTGTGTTTCATTAATAACCATTGCTTTCGATTGGGAATGTTCCGCTCGATTTCTTGAAGATTGAGTTTTGAGTTTACTTTTGTAGTTAACATGCGATTCACGACTTCCATCCGCTTGATGTCCTCCATCCTTAATGAATGAAATCATATGTGGTAGCATCTCCTTTGTAAAGTTTCTCCATGTGACGTCACTGAAACGGAAAAATCGATAGTTAATATCTTCTCTCTTTGGTGAACAGACGTATAGCTTGACGGTAGAGTCACACTTTATCCATACCTTTTGATCGAGCGGAATCTTCATCCGTGTCTTATGGTTGTCAATCAGATCAGCGAAGTCTTTTAGTGAAGATAATGCGTCAAGGCTAATGCAAAGGCCACGATGTTTTCCACCACTATTTGTTATCAAGTGACGAAAGACTACTTTCTTAGAATTTGTTATGTGAATGCTTTGTGAGTCATTTAATTTCCATGTTCTAATGTAATGAGGCATGTTTTCAAATGTAAACCTAAATTTATTTGTTTGCATAAAGCTTGCTATTTTACATCTCAACATATCGGAATGATGTTGATTGCGGCGTCTTCAATTCATGGTAGGACTACCTATGTTTTAGTAATTATTTCTACACATCGGAAAAGCGTAGAAATTTCATTTTATATTAAATCTACCTATATATTATTAAGCATAACTATGCAGAAATGTAGTGATTGGTTAGTTTACTTTCTTAAATTTCTTAAACTTCTACGTCACCTGTAGCAGGAAGGCATCTCCTTCTCTTTGAAGGTGGGGGAAGTCCTAAACTATAGTGTCCATATGGTAGAGATAGATTTTTATTTAACCAACAGCGCTTATCCTCCCAAAGTGAAAGTCCTCGCTTTCTAAGTGATTTTGTAGTGACTACGTGATTTTTTGAATTTATAATTGTCATTTCCTCATTTGTATCTTTCTCACTGTAGTACACAGTCCTATAATCATTATGATGTTATTTTTAAGTGCATCTCTCTGCAGTCCTTTTGCCCGCTTGATGCTATCACAAGTTGAATCTAGATATTTCATTGAATACACTTTTGGTTTTAGCAACATCATTTCCTCAAGCAGCTTTCCCGCACACTCATCCTTAAAACAACCTAATCTGGCTCTGTTTGTAGTTGAGTATAGTCGGTGATGACTGTCATAGTTTGAAGAGTCAAATTTTTCACCAAAATATAGCAGTACATCCTCCAGGCGGACAGATGGTGAGGTGTACAAACATAGGAAAAAACTATCGGTATCACCTCCACAAAGCCGCGTTCTATTTATCAGTGGACATCTTTTCAAATCATTGTAGTATAACTGGTACATTTCCAATTTGCTATAGTCGAGTACCGCCTGACCAACATAAATCAATTTATTCAACATTATTGAAGGTTTATACATTTCCATACCAACTAGATCTTCATCAAATATGTTATGCTGTACACAGACAGGATGATTTGAAAATTTTCGACATTGTTCCACGCTGTTTACTAATTTGAATTTTCTCCTTCGTCTTACATTTTCCATTCTTTTACCATATAAAGAATTATCTTTCAACTTATAAAATGACTTTTCAAAGTTGGTACTTGATTGAGCTCTCTTTTGTGAATTCATATCAATGTACGTTCTCAACCATGGCTTTTGTGTGAACTTTATACCGTTGTGAATTTCTGTGATTTTCATACCCATGGATAAACAACATTTTAATATTGAATAGTGTACAACATAATTTTCCCTACTGAATTGATGAAGCAACAGTTTTTTAGTTGAACTGAATTTAGTGTCTGGTCTTATTTTCCTATGTAAATCCTTCATATATGTTGAGAACATATTTTGCTCTACGGTCTGCATCTCTGGCGCTAATGGGAAATCGGCAGTGTCATCAAGTATGTTTGCAGGATATTCCAAGTTCAAATCAAAAATATAGCCAATTTCACCATCATCATCGATAGCTTGTATATTTTCTTCGTTTAGAAAATAGCTTGCTTCACTATCATTCAACCATTTAAAATTTGAATGTGGTAGACTCTTACTGAGCAAAGAACCGTAAAGGCTATTGACATCAATGTAAGATAAGTGACGACTTTCATTTGTATTATTTTGTAATTCCGAAATGCGTGCACGTGCTCTGTGAATGTTCGTAGAAGTCATCCCACCCCTTATTCCCCTTTCTAAGAGATTATACATACTTTCATCTTGTATGTAGTGTGGAGGAACATTAGATGTGAAATTTTAAGCTGAAGTAAAGCTAAAATGTGATCTCTTACTTTTTTGCAATCATCACTAAATGCAGCTTTAAATTTATTACATTTTTTTACATTTTTATGTTTTTCTTCTTCATCAGAAGAAAGAGACATTGGTTGCCGGCTTATTGCACACTGATTATCATAAAAGTTTTGAGCTATATTTTCTAGGTGATCCAAGAAGTCCATAATACAATTCTCTCCTTTGAAGACATAATATTTGTTTTCAAATCTGGACTGGAGAGCTTTATGCCAAACATGATAAACTCCAACTGCTGCCGGTTTGAGTACTTTATTATCCATGTAGCACTCTATATCTGCATAAACAACTAAAGGAGGACTTAATTTATTTTATTTCATTATATTTTATTATTCTTTTTATTCCACGCTACTTGTGCTTACCACTAGTTGTTTAGGCATTCTTTCTATTTGTGCCTTTCCACGAACACAAAATTGATAATGTCGCTCCAAAGTTGTCTTATATGTAAACGATTGGGTACATCGATCGCAGAAATGTTTGTATCTTCTATTTATTTTTCTATATAATCTATATATATTTCTATCTATATATGATAGATTTCTGATTCCACAATAGTGTGAACGTTCATTGTTTATAATTAGTAGTATATTCACAGTTCGTTTACCAATAAAGTTGCTGCTATATCGAACAACTTTTAGTCCTTTTTCATAAAGGTGAATGTTGATTTTAATGTCATTATTTTTCTGAAACTTAGGAATATCTTTAATTGATACGGGTGTAGAGATGTCATTCATATTTAGTTCAGATGTCCATTTCCTATATGATTTTATCTCATTCCTAGAATATGATACATCATTGTAATGTAGCATTGATAGAACTGAATACAAGAAACAGTCATTTGCATTTGAATGTACATTGATTACAGCCTTCGAATCTTTCAGACTCTTTGGCAGATTAAATACTTCTCCACCAGAGAGTAATGTACTAGTAATAAAATTGATTTCTATATTTAGTATTTCATCAATAACCCAATTGCTACCCTTATTTGCAAAAGCTTCAATATGACTTGAGAGACTATACCTTTTCCCGGTCAAATTAGCATAATGTTCAATCAAATTAGCACGCGTGCAGTGAGCGCACGCAGAAGAATCATCATGACGTCAGGGGTATAATTGAATTCCCTATTTCATCTAGATTTACTCTCACTATATTTAGATATCAGTATTTAATTTAAGCCACATTTAATTGATAATGAACACTTGGTTTGTGGATTATCAGAATTTATTTTGCTACAGGTAATTAAGACAAGTCAGAATCCCATATTTATCAATTACAAAATGTTTCTATAGAAATGGCATTAATCAAAAACAATGACTAGGTCTGTCTACCCAAACCACAAATGCACTTAGTCAAAAATATCCTGTTTCTGTAGACAAGCTGGGGCATAATTCAAGGTATATTTGAACCATGCTGAACATTTCTCTCGCGTTATTTCCACATACACGATTCTATGGTTCCTTTCAAGATGGACGATCTGTGAGCATGGAACGTCATTCCCTGCGCAGCTGCAAGTTGATGGCTAGATAGTCTCACTTGTATTGATGGTTCACTCAATTTCCTCTTGCAGTGAGCTTTTAAACACGAAATGGCCATCTCAGTCATATTTAGAAATGGCGAATACCTGGGAAGAGGTTTAGTTTCATGCTCAGACATCATAACCGGCGGCTTTCGATGTGCGGGAGCGTTGTCAAATATCAAAACAATCTCCTCGTTCTCAAGTAAAGCAGAAATTTCCATAACGAAGTAATTGAATATTTCTTGGGTCATTCCACTGTCGAAAATTTTGTAGTGCACCAAACCAAACTTCTCCGAAACTCCAAGAACAACAGTAGTGTTTCTTCCTCGCTGCCCACATAATGAGCGAACCGCACGCTGTCCTCTCAATGATCGTCCTTGACTTCGACATGTCCATATATTGAATCCACATTCATCGAGATAAACAGTAGATTTACTGCTAGAAACAGGAAGAATGCATTCCATGAATAATTTTCTGTCTTGTTTCAGCTCTTCGGTATTCCAATCGAAAGGCACATTTCGCAGAAGCTTTAAAGTTACAAGTTTTCCGTCGAGAAAGCGTGATACAGTCATTCGTGACACCATTGGACGATTTGGGAATTTTTCATGTAATTTTGCCGACAGCTCGAGTAAAGTTGCTGTAGGCTTCTCCTCGACGAAAGTTATTAAGGCATTTTGCATTTGAGGAGTCAGAATGGACAGTGAACCTCCTCTGGGTAAATTTTTTCGCCGTCCAGTTCTTTGATATCTTCGAATTATTCCATAAGCCGTTCGACGATTAATTTGCAGGGTATCGGCAATAAAAATAAAGTCACGGCATTCATCAAAAACATTTATAAGACTCTCACGAGCTTCGGTGGATATCCGCATGTACGGCATCGTGCGAAATGATTGGGTACTGATAACGCGCTGCTAATATCATTGTGAAGCGTGCTAATTTCATTGAACATAGCAGAACCAGTGGAATTCACAATTAGAATGCGTCACACGGGCGCTAATGTCATTTCTATAAATAGCTAATAATAGGGATGACGCTGAAATAACGTCAGCAATCCTGTGCGCCTCTCTTCCCTCGCGTGCTAATTTGACTGAACAGCTTGCTAATTTGACCGGGAAAAGGTATATTTAAGTTATCTTGGAACCAGGTATCATAGTCATAAATATAGTTTGTGGATGATGAAGTAAAGTGTGCGAGAAACGTTTCATCTTCCTGAGGATTTGATCGCAAATAACGAATTTGTGCTACCAGACGACCACGTAGTTGAAAATTTTCTAAAAGGTTTGACACTAAGTTCTCTAATATAGATCGCATACTTAATAAAAAGGAAGTTATATCTACTGTGTGTGCTGATGGTGTGATGTCGTATACACGAGCGTGACCGTTGAGCGCGCTTTCGCTGAGACTTACAGTTCCATGATTATTTTGAATATTCATCTCACTATTTGTATTATGCATATTCATATGCTGACGGAATTTGCTTATAGAATTATACTTTTTACCACAGCGGGAGCAGCATTGCATAAAGATCAAACTATTATTTGAAGCGCTGATTGGTATATATCTAGACGTTGATTCAGCAGTACTAGATTCGGGTATTTGACTATCATTAGCTGACATACTGAGGATTTGAATTTAAATTACAATTACTTGGTTACTTGTCACAGACTAGATTATGTGGCTTTAGATTATCCTGCTGTTTCGTTTCATATGGACACTTCCTACACTGATAAGTTTTTCCTAACTTTCAAAACTTTTCATGGCGTTGCAAATTACCATTAAGAGTAAACGTTTTCCACATTTAGAACAGACAACCATGCTTATTAAACTGGTGAGCATTATAATTTTTGCAGCCTATATATATTTTTTATCATCCTATGACGTCACAACGATTACTAGCCAATGACATTTGTTCCAATCTACGATGAAATAAGAAGACAGGACTTGTAACAATTTCTTTTACCATTTAAAGTCAAAAAGTAAAAGTAAAAAGTTTACATTTTCTGACACTTGACCATGTCGCTGTGCGACAGTTTGACATGGTGGCACTGCTCACAGCAGTCGGCCGTGTCCTCCATGCGTGACAGCTTCACTCTTGTGATTTCCCCATCACGAAACACCAAATGCATAAGCGTCTCACGCTCGAACTGACGACTACCTCTGGCTACAGAGGAGGACAATAGTAGGTTTGACTGTGTTAAATTTCTAACGGACACAATCAAACCCCTATTCTCCTCCCTGAGCTTACTTTCTCTCTCCTCAGCCATCCTGAGGCGTTGCTGGCACAGTTTCAACTTCTCCTCTAGCCGCTCATCATTCTCGGACGTATCATCTAGGTCGACATTGTATTGTAAAGGAGCAGGAGCAGAGACTGGAACAGGAACAGGGATCGGAGCAGGAGCAAGAACAGGGACTGGAGCAGGAACGGGAGCAGTAACAGGGACTGTAGCAGGAGCAGGATCAGGAAAGGGGACCGGAGTTCGATATTGAAGGATCAGTGTAAGGGGCAGCCGAACGCTGCAATTTGGCGACCCACGGATCTGGGAGAAGGAGATTTCTTGTGATGTGAAATCACACATATCCTTATAATGAGAAGAAATAATTGTTTACTATCTATATGTCCTTATAATGAGGATAGAGAACTACAGTTCTAACAAAATTTGTGAAAATCGTACCTCAGGAGCCATTGGTGAAACATTGTCCTGAATCGAATTATTTTGAAAATAGATATCACTGTTATAATTTTAGAACAGCATTTATCAAGAGAAATCATGAGATTTAGTCATTAATTAAGTTCGGTACTTAGAAGGAAATGCCTTGCTTCATCCTCATTAGAAGATGTGGGTGACGATGTGGTCGATGTTGAAGAGGACGAGTCGCTACTCTCGTCTGAATCCTCCCTCTCATCGGATGAGGACTCCCGTATCGTGTAGGGACGCTCCTCATTGTCTTCAACGAAAGTGGTAGTCGCAGGTGTTGAGGCGACGCTATTAACCCTGGACTTTTTCAGGATAAGGATCTCATTGCCTGAAACGGTAGAAAAAGATAGAAGGATAATTGAGCAAATGGATTATGTATGATACATTAAGAAGTGGTGAGAGGAACTTATGATAACGACTATAACAACTGTACTTACGGGACGTGGGGTACTTGTTTCTGCTACCGCACTCATCGTGGGTACCGGTGGCAGAATTTTAAACAGCTGTAAAGAGAAATAACATATTATTTTACATCAAAGGTGATTAATTTTTATCAACATGACTTACATTTCTCACTTGAGGCTACCTTTTTGACAACAGTCTTTTTCTTCGCTGGAGACCTCTCAAACTGAGATGTTTTTAAAAGTAAAATTTACTTCATACATTGCGAAACAAATGTTCTTGACATTATTCATTTTTTTATTTTAAATTTAGCTTGTGCAGTTATCAGTACTCACCTCTAAATCACTTGGTGAAGAGTCACTGTCCAGGAATTCTCTTGATTTGAATTTTCTTTTTCTGGGGGGTTTTGTGGGGGGTTTTGAGGGTTCGGCGCATTGACTAAGAACTCCTTCTGCAGCCCTATCCTCCTTCGCGAACAGTCTAGCCAATTTGTTTTTTTCAGCTTTCGATTTTAGGTTACGTCCACCCCTGCCATTCTCCTGCGCACAGGATGGATGCCGGATGATAAAGGCTTTAGACTTTTCATCGTTGCCCATTTCTATGCTTCGCACGTAAGCTCTGCGGGTGAGGCAGTAGACATAAGTGCAGCCCTCCTTGAATTTACTGTCTTTATGGCCACTCTTGTCGCATATCGCACCGGTTGTTTGCAAGTTTCACAGTAGTGGAAAATTAATCGTTGGCGTGCAATGCTTGCATGACGAACCATTTCTGTAAGTCATGGAAAACGTTTGTCATTACATTGTCTGTTAGGAAATATGAACTCATTTAAGTAACTATTGCTTAAATATTGAAAAGTAATTCTACAGTCATTAATTTTCTGACAGATTTATATATTTTTCGAGATAGAAACCGAAAGTCGAAATGTTGAATTTATCTTGAAAAGGCTTGCTTACATATGAACATGAAATTGAAATCAACTGATGTATTATTATTTTATTTCAAAATGAAATCATAGAAACGAAACTGATATTTTAAAAAAGATAAACAACTTTTAATTTGTAAATGGTGAACAGACTATCACTTTGAAAACAAAATTGGCATTTAAATTATTTATAAATTTGAAGCACACTTTGGAAATATTTATCTCTATTTAGACACTTCATCATATAAGATGTGTGCTTTATAGGTTTTGAAAATGCTATAATTAATTATGAAAATTAATAATTCTGTTTAATAATATAACATGTAGTGTTCCTAACTTAAGATCCAGCCACATGTTTTAAACTATATGGTTATAAGAACTTAGTAATGTTCCTACTCCCAAACTATATAAAGTAGTGAATAGAAGAATGTAGAACTCACTTCAGAATTGCAGTTATAAATCGATGAAACGGAGAGACGGAGAACAAGGTCTGCTATGCACACAGAATAATTCAAAAATGAGTGAAGAATGGAGCTCTACAATTTTTTATATATGAATCTAACAAAGGAACCATGAACAAAGACCGGATGACATCATGACATCACATGACATCACAAACAAAACTAAACAGCTGATATATTTTAATGATGAAATAGAAAAGTGACATCAAAGTCTTTGATGCTAGAGTGGTACATGCAACCGCGAAGTTAAACCAATTAACACGTGATGACGATGGATTCCCTGCAGTTCTAAACATTTAAAAATTTTACTAAAGTTGAGGATTTCATGCAATTTGAATTATCATCTAAATTCAAATAACAATGAAAAAGTCATTAAGTTTTAAGCAGTTAAATCCAGACTGCATCATAAAACACGCAAAAATCGAAATTCAAATTTCGCGCCAAATTTCGAAAAATCAAATTTCGTGCCAAATTTAAATTTAAAAGTACCTAGGGTTAGGGTTAGGTTTTAGTTACGCAAAAAAGAATAGCTATGGCACACGGAGCCCATGGGTAAATAAATTTTCGAGTGCGCGAAGCGCCCCCCCGCCGTGTATGAAGTGTATGAAGGTCAAAGGTCAAGGTCAAGTCAAAGGTCAAGGTCAAGTTTATGTGGAGGTTTATACATTATGGTCATTTCGAGTGATCAAACTTTGACTTTGAAAATTTAAAAAAACTTGAAAACTTAGTTATTTTTCAGAAAAACTTAGAATTTTTCCAGTTGCATACACCTGCATACAACAAGGATTTTTTCATTGAATAGGTACATATGTTATATCATTCGAAAGCTCTTTTCATTCCGATTCCAATGATGTATTGTATGCAATATGTATGACACCATCCGAAGCAGCTATAGTCCTTTGAAAGATAGGTAGAATTTAGTTGAGAAACTTAGAAATTTGAAATCATACATTTTTCTTCCTGCATACACTTGCATACAACGAAGATTTTTTCATTGAATGGGTACATACCTTATATCATTAGAAAGGTCTTTTCATTCTCTAGCTAATGATATATTGTATGCAATATGTATGATATCCTAAGGTGAAAAAAACATTCGACAAACACTGTAAATCTATTCAAACTTTCATCCAATTTGACTATCATTTGAATTACACATAAATATTCATTTCAAATTTGTTCTAGTATGTTCGGTGCTGTTTCAAAGTCTCAAACAAGTGAATTGAAATATATATCTTAGAAATATTAAACTTGGAAATACTTATAGGTAACTATTTCAGAGATGAATATATCTATCCCCAGTTCCCATTCAAATCCTATCAGAAATTCGATTCGTGAAATTATAAAACAAGATTGTTCATTTATGTAAGTGTTATTAAAGTTAAAAAATTACATATTGTCAATATTGGGGAAAGGAATCAGTCTCTTCAGGTCAACTCGAACACATACTCTTGTCTTTTTGGAGGGATCAGGGTAGCGGTGAGGCGTGGCTGGATCCATTATGCTGAATTCCAGCGCAGTTGTCAAATTCTTTTCTTCCGGCTCTAATCGCACACATATCCGCCTCGTGTTTGTTTTCCGTGGAGCATTTCGAAAATGACTTCCACTACGTGTCTTGACTGTTATAAGAGCTTCCACCGGTGTTTCGATGACACTCCTCCTTAGAAACACGCTTTCATCTTCTGATGATTCTGGATCAGGAGTTACAGGTCCTCTTACTAACACTCTGGGTTCGCATGGCGATTCCATCCTTTCAACAGGAGAAGTGGGAGGTGCTGTGATACGTTCCATTTTCAATGTGATTAGAATAATATAGATAAGATAGCTGATAATTTGGTACTTGAGGATTAGAACCTTTGATGAGAATTGGTACACAGCTAGGACTTATATACTTTTTAAACAAAGGAATTCCCAACAGCCAATCAGAGAGGCTCCGATTTTCCCTAAAGGGATATATAAGGATGTCAATGTTCCAATTAAGCAAGGTCTAATCCTCGTGACTTGACTAGGCATTAAGAATCTATTACGAATCTACTTCATGATGAGTACCCAGAAACAACTGTTCTGTTACCACAATGAAAGCCAAGTAATTATGGGTGGAGCGTTGGATGCGAAGGTTAATTTGTGTTGCGGATGCAAAGTGGAACTCTGGAAGACTTTAACAGTGACAGCACTCCAAAGGAGAAAAGGACTGTCGGCGAAGTGTCCTATACACGAGTGTGAAAACGAGTTCACAAACAATGCAACATTCCTCGAATGGGCCGAGGACTTCTTGAAGTTAACGGAGTCCCCCGAGGGACGTGACTTACCTTCTTTCATTTTTTATGGTTAATTACACTTACATTGTAAACCTCTTGTTTTTATTTCACAAATTCTGTAAATGGGATTCTGATTAGCAAATAATAGAACATTCATAACATAAATTCTGATCTGTAAACGCATTATGAAAATAAATAAAATTGTCATCATAGTCATAATGGTCACAATTGTCGCATTTGAGCAAGCAGTCTCAAAACAAGCATCTATTTAAGTTCTGAAATAGATGTTCGCATCCCTATTCTAATTCACATACTCTAATTCCATTTCGGAACAAGCCGTTCCGATCCCAACACACAAATAAGTGTACCGAATCATTAAGTATGATCTCAATTCGGCTATCAATCGGAACGCGGTTCCTATTTACTTGTTCAAAACATGTTCCGATTGGCAATTCGGAACATGTTCCTATCCATGTTCGCATCCATTGGCAATTCGGAACATGTTCCTATCCAGGTACCTATCCACTATCAGTGCATCCGCAATACTAACTACTCATCTCGCATTCCAATCTGCATTGTTCATATACAATAAGAAAAAGATAGTCCTTACCTAATGTGCGACGTTTATTCTGATGCTGTGGTATTTTCCGTGAACAAGTCGGCTGGACGACATAAAAAACATAAACCAATCAACTATTAATCAATAAGCATTAATTAAAGCATTAGCCTATCACTTTATTTATTAGAGCACTTTCTCTTATAGCACTGTCACTTATAAAGTTGGCGGGAACATTCGATAAAAATTAGGTTTTCTGTTTTTTATGATTCAGTGAAAGGTACTACGTTTATAGGCATGATTCTTGGATTTATAACGAATTGATCGTTGCCCTTGATCAACAACAAGTCACTGGAAACGAGGGGTGCCTGCAACATTTTATAAAGAAATTCTACCTGACAATAAAACGCTGGGAGTGAAACTTTCCTACTTATACGTGTGAGTGACGTGGAGCTAAGTGCAGCGAAGTCCCGCTAGAGCTGGTTATAGGCCCACGTATCCGGAAGTGAAGCATATAAGTAAATAAAAGTTGAAGCTGTCTCTTCATGGTATGTATATTTAAAAAAGAAACGAATAGTGACATCCACTCTTTCTTTATTTGCAACTACAACTAAGCATCTGCTCGAAGTAATTACTTTTCTTTACATACAAAGTCGCACTCACTGATAAGGCTCCACAGATTGAAATTGTTTGACTTCCTCAGCTTAGTAGAGTAGCGATTGACAGAAGCTTATTAAGCGGGTGTCTATTATTATCTTCAGAATGCTCAAATTATCAAAAATTCATTAAATTTGAACGAATAAAATCCGTGTTTCTGACTTTTATTGTCTATCCCCATACCTCAGATTGTGATTGATTTCTGTCAGGAGACCTATGCTAACCTGACCATAAGATCCAAGGGCATCTCCATGACGACTTCGCCAGACGGATCAGTCTCAGGACTTTTACTTGTGCTTCGAAACGATTCTCGTGAGAAAATGCTTCAAAACATTCAATCTGGTGAATGGTTGAGTAAGACGAAGATGCGACCAGCCAGACTTCGGCAGCCCTCGAAGCCGTGTTCATCAAGACAATAAGTGAGAGGCTGTGGGCCATCTTTTAAAATTGCAACTCCACGGATTGGATATCAGGGCGATTTGAGCTGCGAGTATAGCCTATTGATAACTTCTAAAATCAATCTTTCATTCGGAAAGTCAAAAGAAATCACTTGTTGAAATCGTTGCAAAAGCTGAAATCTGATAGCACAATGCCATGTCATCAGTTATGATACCGAGTTTCTTGAGGCTTATAGCATCACATTCAGTCGTCAATTGGGAAGGTTCATTTCAGCACCTTTCGATGACTGCGCACAAACGCGACTGACTTGTTTGGCGGTTGTCCATATCCGCTGGTGGATGAAATTCACCACTTCACAGTGAAACAATTCAACAAAATGACTGTTGAAAGGTGTACTGATGTTGGTGATTTGCTCCAACATGTGCCCAGGCGTTTGGCTTTCAACGAGCTGTACTCAATTTACTTTTGTACACGTATACATTTACATGCGAAGTATAGAAATCAGATTATGCCGCACATCATCACTTTTTCATAATATATATGTTTGAAAGGTGACACATTCCTTTAGCAATTTTAAGATCTTATCATTACTTTATTAATCGTGGACGCAAATACTCATATTCATTGACTAACATCAAAAGAAATTAGATTTATACTCTTTACATAAAAATACATAGAATAGTTGCATATGATCCATATTCCTACGTCCATATTGACACGTTTTTTTATTTATAGGTGTTTTATTTATAGACACGTTTTTAGTATAGATGTACACATGCTTCTTAATACACAATAAAACACAGTAACATCATCATCAAGCAGCAATAAATGACACGAGAGGCATCACTAAAAAGGAGAAGAAAAACTAAAAAAGAGACTAAAAAGACTACGTATTCTCAGTAGAGAAGTTCTCATGCAGTGTGCAGGATCCAACGAACAATGACAAGGAATGTTTTCTGTGACAACTATCCCCTTCTGAGGCTGATCGTAGGTTTCTGAGGTAGGCAATTCAGTGGATTTCGGATATGCCCTGTGCCGCGGATTGTTTTTGGGTCTCACACTGTAGATGTCTCGAAGTCAACAACTCAAAAAGATAATTGTAACTGATGGAAGCGTATTTCGACGCTTATTTTCCTCAGCAGTTGTTGAACAGATTCCGGAGTAAGGTATGTACTGTTGATGTAAGACTGACAGAAGGTGTCTACCACTGTGGCATCCCAAATCATGGATCGACCTGATTAATGCGGAAAAATGTCAGTTCGATTGACACGTCAACTGTGTGAAGAGTTGATAGCTGTATTAATCAAAACAAAAACAATTAACTAAATTTTCCCCACAATTAGCGGTGAACACATTGCAGGGAATTGCTGCAGACATTATAAAAGTTATGTACAAGCTGCAGAACCAATGAAATAAGCACGGGTACTAAAACGATTGGTGCGTGCGAACTGTGGGCGAAGAAAACTTATTCCTTGCATTGCGGAAGTGGTTATTGACAAGAGACAACGAAGGGGATGCGAAAATGGATATAATGAGGTTTTGCATGGTGTCTGTATGTAGCCTAGTGGCCTCCGTGGCACAGTGGTTAAGTGATTGGCCTAACGATCTTCTGGTTCAGTGCTCGAGCCCCCGAAAGCATCATCGGAAGTCATCAGGAAGGGCATCCGGACTAAAAGATCATAACGCTCCAGATTAAAGTCCGACTATGTCAGCACCGTCCACGCCCCCAGTATGGGGGAGTAGTGACGTTAAACCATTCAGTTGTCTGTTTGTGGCCCCGACGATAGAGGGGGGATTTGAAATCTATATCCAGTAAGTCGTGAAACACACATTTCAGTCTGTAGCAGTAAGTAATGCGGCGCAAAAACACAGTCCCATAAGCGAGTATCGTATGGGAAAGATAAGTACGCCTCCGTTGGACAACCAGATTAACAAAAAAATCCTGACAAAGAAGATTCTGAATGATAACTGATTTTTTATGCTGTCAAATTGCTTAGATCACTTCATGTCGGTCAAGATAGTTACACCAAGAGGATGCGAGGTTTCAGCCTCTTTAATTGTGATATCATTCTTCAGAATAGTCTGCACTCTGCTGGCCTGCCTTGTAAGGACATTCAAAAATCTGGTACTTCTCCTTATTCAATGGCAATTTTGCTTCTTGCTCCACAGTCATTCTACCTCTGATCTTTATAATATCTTTTACTTGATTAATGTTCATTATACGATCACACATTTGTGCTTCAGTATTCTTGCTCATATCAGCAATGCAATTTAACTTACATTTCTATCACTAGGCACCTTATCACCAAGTTGTCCCCATCTCTCTCGCCCATTCACAATTTTATTTTTCATTTTCTGCCGAGATATATTTGGTGCATAGCATTGTGCTAAGCATTATCTGTTTATCAACATAAACATCAGAGCTTCAAGATCTGAAGTTCGAGATCAAGACTTTTCGTCAAAATATGAGTAGAATTTTGTCTCAAATACCCACGTAAAATGTGCTTTCTAACACCTCAACTAATAGCGTCCCCTCCTTTCCTGCCATAAAATCGTTCCCGCGTGACTGATGTTATTCATCAGATTTTTCAAATAAATCTCATCACATCGCTATTCATTCTCTCAAATTATCCTCAGAAGTACTAACGCACATAAAGAATTTATTTGAATGGTGCTTACTAAAGTCTTGTCTATTAATAGATAAAACATCGAAAACTTAATTAGGATTGTCGGATTGATATACAACAACTGACGCTGAGATTGCATTTGGATATTGTCAGAAGGTGATGAATAATATATTCACTTGTCTCAAATGATTTACACTCTGATTTACACTCTTCGTTCCAAAAGCCGGTTATGGAATAGTGCCACAGAAATTCTATTTCAAAGTGCCTTTCGTTAATCTGCAAATATATGCAACATGACAAGCATTGGCACCATCTGAATAAAAGATCTTGAGGGCTTGTCGACACACATCGAGTCTGCATTCATTAATAGTTTTAAATATCCCTATTTGTTTCCATTATGCATTGAATTGCTTAACCTGCATGCATATGTATGAAAAATTCTGAAATATGTAATAGAATGTTTGTTAAAAACAGCATTTGTAGCTGTTCGAGAGTCGGCTTCAACCACTTCCCTTGGTCGACAAGTAGGAAGTCTTAATTCACCGTCACTGTTGGACACACAAGCAGTGAGTCTTCCATGAAATTTTGTTATCTTGCCACATGATGTTTCATTAGAACTAAAGAAGGATTCAATGAGATTTCTCGTGATTAGATAATGGCGCATATTTCCATTCAAAATTGGAAATCATAAACATACAAGTCAAGTTACACGATCATTCAATTGAATAAATTAATTTTAATTCTAATTCACTTTACGAACGTCGCGCTGATTTATGCCCTTCATGATTCCCAAACGAAATGGTCCATCTTTGTCAAATCAGGCCACCGCTGTAGCCAGATCAAATATCCAGAGGGGGCGTGCGTGATTTTAGGGGGTAGGATTAATAAATTCAATTTTTTTTTTCAAATTTTTACTTCATATAATAATAATCTATTCATTCACATGATTTTCAACCAAAGTCTTTCTCAGTAATCAGCGGTCAACTTCTACTTGAGTAATTCAACAAAATGTTCATAGTTGACAGATTATATTACTCGCATTCTAAGTTTACATAAAAGACGCTGAGCTGGCTTATTGGATTATTCAGTGGACAGCAACAGGCCTATAATGCATATGCTAACTACATATACCACGTTTTGAACAACTTTCAAATAAAAACAAATTCGTTTTTGTTGATTTTTAGGAAGCGAAACTATAAAGTTTTGAAATAATTGCAGCCGGGTATTCATCAAAAAAATTTGGAACAACATCAGATCATAGACTTATAAAAACTAACATCTACTTCGAATTTATAGAACCACACGAAGCTATACATAATCATATCAGATGTGTGCTTTCCTGTTCTTTTAACGCCACTCGATAGCAAAATCAGCCATCAGCTCAGGGGGGCGGCAGGACCCCTGCCCCCGTCCCACCCCCGTGGCTACAGGACTGAATCAGGCCTTTGGTGAAGCTACTCGATTTTACCTCTATCAATCCATTTGCGTGAGATCTGACAATACATTTCTGTCTGACTGTCCTTGCCAAATGGGTTGGAGCACATTCTCTTTGAAATCAGATGGCGTCAGTTACCATTACCGGTAAGATCTTACAATGCAGTGTAAACTCATTCAACATTTTAAGGCAACTTTAACCCGCTTCGGATTCAGACAAGAATGCGAACCAACAATATGTGAACATGCAGCATCCCGCTAATTCACTCGAGCAATTGACTGTCGGCTGACTTTTCGAAATTTATAGTCGGATTTTCATGGTTGTAATAGACACTTAGCATTTATGCTGAAGATTGCGTCATCAGAGTTAAAAGATGTTTGAAGGATCAACAAAATTATCGATGAAATTGCCATGAAATTTGAATCGGTTATCGAAATCATTTTCACTCAATTCTCGAATGATGCCATGGCTTCTGCTGGAGCAAACTTATGACCACGGTCGTAAAATGAGTATTTCATTGGTTAGTGACGTGTTGATTTGCGACCTTATTAATTAGACAAATTCATTCGTCAGTTGTCGAAGATTTTGAATTATGTCCGTTCTTTCAAAGAAATTAGGCCTATTTCAGTGTGGAAAAAGGATGTTACAGAATATTAACGATTACCTTAAAATTCGCCCAAATTGAATTTCAATAACATGATAAAAGTGGGCAAAGCATCAATGCAGGGAACAATACTTAAGGTTATAAGGAAACATATTCGACGTTTATTTCTGGCCCACCCTTGGTCATCTGTGATATTACATTTTGCAAGACAAAGTACCTTCAAAACGAGAATGAAGACGACTCAAAAAAATATAAATCGTTAATTCCCACAACTCTTTTCCTTTGACATCCAAGCAACTATAACTGTTGCAGTCTTCATTTGAAAATCTTTTCAGTAGTTTTGTTCTTTTCTTCGATATTAACCCTCCCTCGTTGCCTAATAAAACAACTCGGCAAAGAATTTACCTATGCATTTCCGAATGTTGTCAACTGGAATATCGAATTTTGCGATTTTGTGTGTTATATTTTCTATCGAATTTTTCACCTTTGAACAGCTTCTCGGAATACGCAAAATGTACTTTTATTCAGCCAATGCATTGAAATTCTCTGTCGCAGCATTTGATAAGTAGATAAACTAACTGCGCGACGTCGGGTAGTTTCACTTCTATCAAATTGAAACATCTCAAAATAATCAAATTCTAAGATGCATTGTAGTCTATTCCAGCTTATATCTATCCCAGAATGATAAAATTAATATCTTTTCGTCACAAAGAGAACCTCAATATTTCAAAAGATTGAAAATGAGTGATTAACTTGTCATAGCGACAAGACCTTTTATCAATATCTAAATATCATGAAGAGATTAAGGTCTTATTATTTCAGATACTGTCGCGCACAACTGTTCCGCATGTATTTATGTTAAATTTCATTTCAAATGGCACAAGAACAGATCTTGATGACGAGGTTATATGCACCAAAACACTTCCACGGTGAACAGTCCTTCAACTAGAATAATCTTTATGGGAACAAAAGCACAATGTCATCTTGGGGTGAACGCCTATTAGTTGATTCTTGGCCTTCTCATAATACGACATGTTCAATGAAAGTGAAGAAAAATATTTTTTCTTATCATTCATCTGTCACAGCCCATACATTATTTGTTCATAGGTTTGGCTTGTAGAATTTGCCTGACAAAAATTTATAAAATGCACAATACGTGTTTAACCGTGCAGGAGGAATTATTACTATTTGCGCATGATAATGATGGTCAGTCTACGTCGTTGAATTGTTCAATTTTCTTAGTTTCATTACTTCATGTGTTATACACTGTGTTCGCGATCTTGCGGATTTTTGCCGCTACCACTATGATGCATGCTAATGTGCATAAAACTTAAGTTATCCAAACCACGAACTTATTAGTTATGTGAACTATGTACACCTGACGAACAAGATGTGTCTTCATCGGATAAGACAAGATTTTATTTCATTTCATCTGCGGAAATCATATTCAAGGAAGCGCATGCATTGTTTTGCTAAACTGTTTCTAAACTTTTCCAACTCTCTATGATTCAGTCCCGTCAGGAGCATCGCGACTTCACAAACGAGGGATTGCTTCAGTTGTAACAAGCACTTCTGAGAATGACATGTGTATGTTAAGTGAGAACTTTGACAGAGGGTCAGTCGGCAAGAAGATTGCTTCAACAGGAAAACGAAATAGTCCTTTCTGTGGCTTCGAGTAAACAAGTGGGTGACCAGGTGGAGACTTTCAGATGGCAATAGGGCGGAGGTTATTGCTGGATTCGATGAGCCAGGCAATGCGTTGAGGAGATAGGCTCCACAAGAAGTCGGACTTGCTCTATCCTCCGAAAGCAAAGTGGACCTCAACCATCAGAGGCTAAGAGTTGTACAAAAATTGAAGCCTTCAAGATATTCCTATTCGACCACCATTTTGTTATTTGATGATTTGCCATGGACAGAATCCTTATTTGATCTTTAATATCAAATCCAGTGATGAGGCAGCATTTCGTCTCAAAGGGAATGTGCTTTCATAAACTCTCTTTTGATTGGCGAGAAGCCTATATGCTCACCTTCGATAAATTTTTTACGACAAAATGCTATCTTACAATGGAATTAGTTTCAAGTGATGGAAGATGCTGCCAATGAAGGACGTTTCAAGGATATCTTGTTGAATCACTTGGCAAAGCGGCAAAATCGTATTCAGTTGTATTGCAACCGGGCGGGGCCCCGCCATAATGCATTATTATTAAAGTGCGAGATCTCAATTCAAAATTGAATTGTTAGATTGGCCAGGCGATCGTATTTCCT
The DNA here is from genome assembly GCA_907163375.1 of Prostheceraeus crozeri. Classification (NCBI taxonomy): domain Eukaryota; kingdom Metazoa; phylum Platyhelminthes; order Polycladida; family Euryleptidae; genus Prostheceraeus; species Prostheceraeus crozeri. The sequence goes on along the minus strand of CAJQUW010006777.1, from coordinate 63,769 downwards.
TGCCTCTTTTAAGTCGAGTCTTGACTGTGTCGACAAATATTTAGATGAGGTATCGCTGATTGGGCGCTTTCTCGAAGTCGTTAGGTTGAAGTTGGACACTTGTTTATTGGTTTCAAGCTCATCAACATCGCTTGCTATTTCTGCAGGAGGATTGCTAGTGTCCATCCCATCAGGAATGGGCGCAAGCTCTGGATTTTCTTTTCCGATTATATCAAGCATGATATCATAATTCGGGTTCCAATCCACTGGAGGTTCTCCGGTTTACCTTTTATTGGCCTACTTGCTTGCTATCTGTCAACACCTTCTCATATTTCTTCTTCAGAGCTTTGATAGGACGATCTGGCCTGCCGCTGCGAGTTCCTCACGAATGTTCCCCCATACTTTGCTCTTGCGGTCATGAGTGACGTTGCACGAGAATGCCGCGAAAAGGATATTCTTGCGGTTCAGAATTGCTCTGAGCAGCAGTTGACTAATTTCAATTCACGAGGAAGATTTTGTGTTTGAGTTTATGAAAATACAAATGCTGACATATAATTATAATATTATGAAAAATGAAGCATGCAATAGTGATTATTTTAAATTTACATTATTCGAAGCTCTAAGTATAAGATTGTATTGCGAAGGTATTCCAATATCAATACCACAATTTATCTTTTTAATTGGCAGTTTTTAATTATTTTTTCACTCTTGTTCATTCTGTTGATCAGACCAGAAGGCTGATGATGAAAAAGTCTCCTTGCTTTTCGGCGTAATAATTGTAATTATATGTAAAAGAAAATTTACAAGGTCCCGACGCGTTTCGCGAATTCTCGCTTTGTCTAGGGACGATCGTGAAGAGGACCTCTTCACGATCGTCCCTAGACAAAGCGAGAATTCGCGAAACGCGTCGGGACCTTGTAAATTTTCTTTTACATATAATTACAATTATTACGCCGAAAAGCAAGGAGACTTTTTTCATCATCAGCCTTCTGGTCTGATCAACAGAATGAACAATCGTCAACTCCTGTTAACGGCTATCCTCTACTTTTTTCACTCTTTCTATCTATAGATATTTTGATCATATACTTTGATCATAGGTTACTCTTGAACATTATGAAGTACGAGCATTAAATTTAACATTTGAATTAATAATAAATTCAACCAAATGTAAACAGTTATAGCAGTGAAAGTTCGTAAAATATAAAGATTTTTGTTGGAAACTAATAATAGGCCGGATACGTCCCATTACATTCATTATTTACCGTCCTATTACATACACTATAGATCATCACAATTCAATGGCATGATAAGATCGAATCTGCAATATTTGATGTGCGCTCCATTCTGATTGGTTGTTGAAATCTATAAGTACAATATCAACAACTCATGTAATAATGAAAGCTGGTAAAACATTTTCTATATCTATGTTATTAACTGATGGCACCATCTTCTCAATCATGAGATGACAATTATAATGAAGTCCATTTTATTAAATTTGATGCAGCATTAGCTGAGCTATCGCCAATTTCATGTTTCGACGACGACTTTTGTGTTGACGATAAGTCCACGGTACTCATTAGTTGAGTAATTAAGACGTGCACACTGAGGATAAATGTATTATTCCACATAACTTCGGAACTACTGTATCGATTTTGATAAACGAAACGTTGTCTTCATCGTAACAACAAGATGAACACAACTACAGTTCCAGTTTGTCGATAACTGACATCTTTTTCAAACTGTTTTTCAACGTCAATCAATCGCCGACTGCAGTTTGTGAGACAATTCGTTGTCAGGGTGTGAAACTGAACACAGCTGCAGCGGTTCAGTGATCTGCCAATCAATTGAACTTAGGGAGAGTCACCTAGCTGAGGAATTGCTAGGAAGTGTTCAAGCATACCGACTAGGATTTCACATAGCGAACCCTTAAGTAGGATAACAAGTAAGATAAAAATCTTAGGAATTGTTCTAGCATACGGCCCCTGGAACCTAAAAGTCGTCGTTATTATGTCTAAATAGCAACCTAAGAAAATCCGAAAGAAGATCGCGAACACCCTGTATTTTGCAGTAGAAATTCTATGATTTTGAGATGATTCCATCGACTGATGCTGCAGCAGCTATGGCTCCCTATTAGTCATAAACAAGTAGACCAAGAGCAAAAACTTTTAAAAAAATTCTTAACTTGGTAGAGGAGTAACATGAATCTTCTTTGCTATGAATTATATAAGTCATGGTACAAAACCTAAAAAGTTCAGCGTAAACAGCTGAATATTTTTTTTCACGAGTTGTGTTTATCTGAAATCGCAATTAAAATGACAGCGAAACGAAATTATCTTCGTTTCTCATCAAGAAAAGATATGAAATGTGAATCACGATTCAAACTAATCGTCAAATCAGATCTTGGCATATCGAAAAACACATTCACAGACAGAAATTCAAAGAGAATAACAGTAAAAAAGTGAGGATTTTAAATGATACAATATCTTTACATTAATTTCTAAGGACAATTACTTTTCTTTTATTCGGCTCCGTCACTGCTGAGCTGACGCATCGACGAGCCCTCATGCATATCCTAAGACTTCCATGCATTTTCCCGATGATGATGTTCTGCACCAGTTGTCTGTGGCCTCTCATGGAATGCCAAAAAACTACTGTAAGCATTCTTCTAAAGACCTGACTTCATAGTTCTCTAATGACATTCTATCGTTGTTCTCGTTTGATCCTCTGACCCACCGAACACCAGTTAATGCGGACTGCGAAGTATACGACGGAAGAATCACATTCTTGCTGCGTCACTTATCTTACGCTAGGACGTTGAGGATAAAGAAGTTCATTCCTTTCTTCTTAACGTCCAACCTTCTACATTACAATTGACATCATCAAGACCTTAATGAGATATAATTCTGTTGTTAATTGCATTTTCATTTTCTAACTTTGATTCAATTTCGTAAATTAAGGATAAATGTTTTCAAAAATAGGATTTGATTTTGAATAGTCAATCAAATTCAATATAAATGGAATAATATGCATTTAAATTACGTACATTGTGTTCTTAACAGATCTGAGCAGTATTCTAGCCCCTCTTTCTAGTGCTCACTACGAATATTTACAAATATTCGAAATTATCCGTATCACCGTGCAAATAAAGCGGCCTTTAGTTGAAAGGTTTCGAGATGTGCGGAAATCCTCTAACTTAGGAATTTTTCGATCTCATTCAGATTTAACCGGTATAAACCGGTACTAATTCATGAGACAACTTTAATCTGCGCATATGTTTCAGAGAAAAAAAGAAGTGGTCGGAAAGAAATTTCAGATCATTTCGTCACAAGTGTTAATTTTCCTTAAAGATAGAAAAAAGGTTTGAATACTTACCTTGAATTGAGTCTTATCAAGAACAACCCAACATTGTCTTCCATATCGCTTTATCATATGGATGTCAAAAATGAATAATGTGGAAGCATTTAATAAAATGGCACAGGTCCACGAAATTCCCACCATCAGACAACAGCGATTACCTGAAATTGAATGTCAGGATATAGCAATCGATGTCAGGTCAAGGTACAAGGACAATTTATGCGAAAAAGGTAATACTTCATATCTGTCTGTGAAGCTGCAACAAAAGGGAATAATTATACATTCATATCCCTTGTAAAAATGACAAGGCCGCACTCAATAATTGCGTACTTAATCAAAACTGTCACGTTGAATCTGTTTATAACTGCATCATAAATCTCATTTGAATATACTTAATTCAATTAATCATTATTTATGCATAAGTTCAATATCTTCTGGCAATCTCATTCCAGTTTCCTTCAAATTCCGCGGAAATGAAAGTTTTGTTTTTGTTCTGGGAATATTCAAGAAGTACATCATATTTTCTTAGGATGAGACATACGAAGCAGATAATGCTTTTTGCAGCATGATTGCCAAATTAATAAAACTGCTTTGTAATGAGTAGTAATTGCACACAACTTCTTTTCCAGCAAATGTGCTTCCTAAAATATCAGAAGAACTCATGGAAAAACCTCCACTGAGGATGATGAAGTATGTCAATGGAATTTCATTGATGACATGCAGAAATAAGGTATATACAGAATATAATACACAAGTGAAAACTAGGAACAGATGATGACATATTTATAAAAATGAAGAAAATTCAAAAACTGTAGCAATTATTGCAATAATGTCGAAATGATTTTACTGTATATGGAGACAGAGGACATTTTCATTAACATAGAGTTGATGATAGAACCACCAGAACATATGTGACATCGGAGCCATGGAATTAGCCTCTCAAAATTGATTTTTCCAATTGCTACAATTTGGATAATATAATGAAATTAATGAAACAGATGTAATTTCCATTTCTGCTCTGTACATATATTTTCAAAATAATTTTTTGAAAGTTCACAAATCGATGATAATCTCGAATTGTCCTTAGTATATCATCGATGATTCCTTTATTGAAATGGGGTGAAAATTGGTGTGAAGAAGTCGATCCAATATAATTATGCATATTCATAATTTGATTTGATACCAGCAGGCAAAGGTTCTTTAATATTTAATACATTACAAAACGTCACGCTTAAAAAGTGCAGTTTTAACTGCAATCGAAGCTCGCTAATTCGGACAAGGATAATTGAGACTTCGTTTAATTAATTAAGATCATACGGCCGTGGCATTTTTTATATATTTGGCATATATAAGTTGTTGTTTAATTAAGACTTTCGATAATGAAGACATTGAAAGTCTGACATTTATGGTCTTAATTACCAAGCTTTGACTGTAGCTTATAGCGTCAAAAATTCAAAAGCCAGTATATTGGAAAAGCTCTTGGTGTACAAGCCAAAACTGATGTTCACATTTATGTGAAGTTTCAGATAAAATAAAACATTTATTCAGATTCAATCAATGAAAACTGAGGTGCAACTTTTGTCAATCTCTGTCTTCGATTTCAGATCTATCAATTTTTAAAGTATATTTATGGCATAAATGCAGGACCTACATGTGTGCTGCAACACGTTCCAAGGATCATTATGCGTTTATCATATTGTTCAGTCTTTGTGATAAATGCACGATCCGTAATAGAAGCCGAAATAAATGCGTATAGTACGTGCGTTGCAATTAACATCTGTACGTGTTCTTCTTGCCTTGGCTGCTGCGATGCTGATGTGGCTAACTTACATGTACATGGATGACATTCTGCACATTTCTAATGGAGTGTCGCAATGATCAAATTATGGTAATTAGATGTGAGAAGCATGATTCCAATATCGACACTGCAAGGATGAAGTATAATGACAAGTCAAGTTAATAGAGGATAGTTACTTCTGACGATTGGCAACAACCATGAAATCCCGTTCAGATAATTTCATATTTTGTAGTTCTCCTGCTTGAGATACCATTTTTTGATTTATCATTCACGCAGAATTTATAACAAAAGCCTATTGTGCTGATGCGTAAATTATATCGTGTATTGCACATATACCGGCACATGCACTTCAAACAAATTATATAGCTTCGTGGTGCTATTGCATGTATTCTAGGCTTTGCATATAATGCAATTTATTTTTAGTTTGCGCAAGTGTGACAGCATTGGTATTTGAGTCTAAGTTGACTGTTGAGAGGTGCTTGACTGAAGTAGGAAATTCATGCTACACTTAGAAGGTATAAGTCACTTCTTTGGTCATCAAAGGGTGTAGCCAAGGTTTTTCAGATGATTCATTCCTATTCTAGAGGAGACCCAAGTTCGCCTTTAGAACCTCTCAGGTGCGTGATGCGATATTTTCTTTTCATAGATCAATTGCTAAAGACTACAACTTTTCAGGCCAGAAATTGCATTAAAAATTCATTTAACATCTGGTCATATAGCACAGCTATAATTTGTGAAATTCTTCTTTTAAAATGTTTCAACCTATCCTTAATTGATTCGCAGCCAGCTATTTTCTAACATTAAGATTTTTCTTGCAAAATAATGAATTACAATTTGCTGACGTTCTAAGGAACGCATGAAGTTCGTAATGGCAATATCAAAACCGGATTTTGTACTTTGACTTATCAATGAGGCACTACTTATTATCTGCTCTTCTCATCTTTGCTGGTGAGTGCATAGCCTTGACTTTGCAACGTTGAACCAAATCCTCCGGTTTAAAACTTTCGGACGACAACGTAATGAGACACTATATTTTTGTTACACATTTTCTTCATTCAACTTTTCCGTGTGCTGAAAAACATTTCTCAAATAATAGCAAATTCATCTTTTTACTCACAACTACTTGCGTTTCATGTAAGTTATGCCATGATGAAAACGGTAAAAAATGCTTAAATATTGTTAATTAAATCATTCTGAAACTTTCGATTCGTCAAACAACTTTCACGGTTAGATTTTCAATATAGCTCCTTTTCTAAACTGCCACGCTTTTGCTCAATTGCCAAGATCCACTGCCGACCCCACCCCCCATTATATCGGCGAAACTGCAAGAATTTTCTCCACTACAATTTCTGCTATCCTGCTATCTTCGATCTATTTAATCGACTTATTATACTTATCAATCCTGACAGTATGACTTTTGTCCTCAGATGAGGAATCGACTTGACATAGCCAATGTCTTCATTCCACATGACAGACTGCAAAATCAACTGCATGTCAAGCTACTAACAAGTTATCAGCAAGCCAAAGACGGCATTATATTTGGTCAACAAGCAACAACAATCTTAGTTAACAATCTTATGCTTAGTCAACAATCTTTGAATCGAAAAAAGAAAATTTTGCTTATTTTCTATTACATTAATTACATAATTACAATGAATATAGCAGCGTATATCACGTGTATATTGAAATCATTTCAAAGAAAGTTTTGCCTAATATTCACTCTTCGATGAGAATATTGGTCTTGTAAAAATGTAATTAAAAAACCGCATACGATTTAATTCACTTCTGTCATTAGTGTTGTATTTTGTTTGATGCTGAACTGTTACTCATGTTTTATCGATGGATTTCTGAGTCTTTATCACTGAAGGAAAAGGTGTTGTAAACGCTTGTGAGAAGTTATTGCCAGGTTCTATGTGCTCGAATACGGATGAGTTAATGATAGCGTAGGCGTTATATAGTAGCGATCATACTAAGCTACCGACGCGGAATTTTTTATTTTCATAAGTCATAAGTCATAAATGTTTATTCTGAAATATACAGAAAACGCAAAGCGATGGCCGCGAGGGCACTTACAAGCAAGCGTTGATAACGTGTTACATATGCATACGCAAAGTTTAGCATCAATAAAAAATACATGAGATATATATTTACAAATACACCAAGTGATCATGATGTACATGCACATCATAAACAAATTATATGAGACCTACATATTCACAAATTTTCAGAGTCATCATGATATACACTGTACATCATATACCATATACAAAATACGTGAGATCTATAGGGCCTATATTTACAAATTTGAAGAGTGATGATCACGACATGATAAGAGTTCATTGAATGGGAGTCCTCACAATGGAGCAAAAGAACGTAAATGCTTAAATCTAATACAAGAATGAATGCAACAAAATCATCTATACAAAATTTACACTTTAATGATCATGGTCACAATATATACAAATTCACTCGGATCAATGAGATTGAGACTATTCTTGATCTTCATTATGATGAGAATCATCTTCAATATGGAATGTAGGAATGTATCTAAATAAAATTTACCATCAGGTATAAAAAGCACTTGTCAAATAATTTTATACGAAATCACATATTAGCAGTCACAGTATGAGCAAAATTCACTTAGATCAATTGATTTGAGTCTGTTCTTGAACATCATGAAGGTTGGAGCTTTTACTATTGAATCGTTTAATGAATTCCATATTTTGATGACGCGAAAGAAAAACAATCCACTGAGATAGTTCGAATTAACTTTAAAGACTGGCACAATCTGACAGCTGTTACGTGATTGACCTCGAGTAATTTGAGAAGAAAGGTAGGTGGTAAAGAAAGAGTTGAGCGACAAGTCGAAATGATTGTAGTACAGTTTATACAAGAAGTACAAGTCCAACAAAATGCGCCTATATTCTAGAGATTTTAATCTTAACAATTGTAATCTGTGAGAGTAGCTGTCATACTTGATACCAGAGCGTTTACAGACGATGCGGGTGAAGAATCTCTGAACACGCTCAATACGAAAAATGTCGCGTTTGAGGTACGGTGAAAAGATTACACTTCCATATTCCAAGAGAGGGCGAACAAAGACAACAAAGGCTTTCATTAAGATACGAGAGTTGTGGCAAACGAAAGATTTTAGGATACAGTATGCTCTGGCATATGCGATTGAGCTGATGCGCGCACAGTGATCACTAAATCTGAGATCTGATGAGATTAAAAAGCCCACGTCTTTCACAGTGACTGAATTTTTCAGGGATACGCTGTCGAGATGATAGTTGACGGAAGGAGCATATCGATCTCCAGCAGTAAACAGCAAGCTTTTTTGCATAGAAATCTTCAGTTGCCACGTTTTACACCAATTATCAAATTTGAGAAGAGTATGTTTTAGGTCTGAAGATACTTGTGAAGAGGAGTTATAACTTCTGGTTGACATAAATTTCAAGTCATCAGCATAAAGGCGGGCTGAAGTCAATCCAACAAGGCAGTCAAACACGTCATTGACATAAAGAAGGAACAATACAGGTCCAAGAACAGAGCCTTGGGGTACGCCACTTGTAACAGCTACCGCGTCCGAAGTGATGGTGTTGATTATGACTTTCTGAGTTCGATTACATAGATAATTATTAATCCATTGGAGCAATTGACCATTGAAACCATAGCTTGAGAGTTTATGGAGAAGCTTAGGTATTGATACTGTGTCGAAGCCCTTAGAGAAATCAATGTACACGCAATCGAAGCGATTATGGAGACTTAATGCAGAACACATTTCGAATATCGAACTGAGCATGTGTGTAACTGTTGAACGTCGGGGAAGGAAGCCGTGCTGTTCCATGGATAAAAGCTTATGGCTCATTGTATAGGAATATATTTCATCAGAAATTACCCTTTCCATGACCTTACAACAGCCAGAGGTAAGTGAGATCGGGCGATAGCTATTGGGGGAAGAGGAGGATCCTTTGTTCTTAAAGACTGGACAGACTAGAGCTTTTTTCCAAGTAGATGGTAATTTGCCGGTTGACATGGATAGATCAAAAATGCAACTTAATGGGAATGCGAGAGTACTAGCAAGACGTCGAAGAATAAGTAGAGGGATATCATCAGGAGTTTGTGATAATTTAGGCGGCAACCGTTCTAGAGCTCTTTCAACAATTTCCGGATTAAAATGAATGAAATCCAGAGATATTCCAGGATTCACTCGTTTAGGGAAGGGAGGTAAGGCACCATCGTCTGATGTGAAAACGGATGCAAAGTAAGCATTTAATAAGTTTGCTTTATCGAGGGTGTCAAAAATCATGCTGTCATTTTCATTGCAGATGGGTGGAATTGCGCGACTACTTTTCGTTCGGCGCTTAGCATAGGCGTAAAATTTACGAATATCTCCACTCTGAGTTAGCTTCTCCTCTCTAAACATCGCTATTTGTTCTACTGCGTGATCATATTCTTGTGCAACTTCTTTATATTTTGCGGAATTTTTCTTATAATATTTCTTCTTCTTAGCAAGGAGTTTTCGTAGAATTTTCGGAGCTCTTGAGCGATACTTTTTTTCGGTAATTACAGGGACATATTGTGCAATACAGCTATGTATAGTCAAAATAAAGAAATCCCACGCAGTTTCAACATCTACAGAACCATTCATGATAGGTGACCAGTTAATGCTGCTAAGGTACGTGGACATGCCATTGAAGTCTGCCTTATTGTAGTCGTAAAAACGACGAGTGGATTTCGGAGGACTAAGAGTGCTCGGTAACAGGATAGAGAATTCAACAGACAAGTGATCGCAAGAAGAGTGAAAGGAAGGGGAAACAATGATTTTAGAGACAACATTTGGACAATTTGTGAGCACGAGATCTAGGATGGCGTTTCCTCGAGTTGGAGTTTCAACCAGTTGTGTAAGATTATTCTGGGAAATACCGTTTAAGAACGTCTCATGAGCAGCATCACCTCGGTTTATGGGAATGGACCAATCTATATGTGGTAGGTTTAGATCTCCACATAAGAATGTAGGTTTGTTTGGATTAATCCACAGATCTAGTAGATCAATTAAGGAATTGGCAGTGTCTGAGGAGACAGGGGGAGGAAGATACAATGAGATAAATCTATAAGATGTTCCCTTGGGTAAATCAATGTCGAGACATAGAAAATTCAAGCAGGTAGTTGATTGAGAGGTTCGACAATTCAGAGAAAAGGAGTCTCGCGCAAAAATTGCAACCCCACCGTAACCATCAGAACGATCACAACGCACTACTTTGTAGGGTGTTGCACTGGTAAGAAGACTATCTGAAATATTTGGTGATAACCATGTCTCCGTAAAAACGAGAACATCGTAGACGCAGGATGAAAGTAGTTGCCAAAGATTAATCAATTTGTTTTTTAATGATCTCGCGTTATTCATGACACACTTTATAACAGAGTTACAAGCAGAACTGCTTTGGCTTACTGTAGGAGCAATGTTTTGAGAGTTGCTGGTATGAACAAAGTTATCAGGTTTCAGTTTTTTGGAGCATCTGACCAATGCACCAATGCATCTGACCAATGTTTTTATCACATCAATTGTAAAAGCTGTACTGCCTGCTGCAAAATATGCTTTCTGCATCTAGAAGGTAATTTCAAAGCAATATTATACTGCAAATTCGTCTGTCGTTTGCTTATCTCCCTTTGTGCAGACAAACATAAATGGATGATAATGTTCTCAATCACTTCTTTCAAAATTTCGCTTTCTATCTAATTCAATAATTAAACTATGATATAACATCATTAAGATTGAAATCATTTTTGATGTCATCTGTGAGTATTAAGTGTTCCTAGATCAGCAATATCAAGAAGCGAACCAAAAAATGTACTTAATATAGCATACAAGCTTAGCAGGAGATAGATTGCACATTACGTCGACTTACGTGATTCTACAAGTTATATGCTCCAAATTTGATTGTATCGCTCGTTGTTGTGAGTTGAAAGTTTACAATCATGCAGATATTTTCTATAAACATCTAATTATTGCGAATGCCTTTTGGTAGTGGGTGTTTCAATTTCAATAAATGTTGTGATTTCGATGGAGAATGAAAAGTTTTATCATTTCTAATTTGGAAATTAAGAAGTTAACTGTTTCTAATTTATTCAGCATCTTTCAATACACATTTTTGAAGCACAAGAATTAAGCGCATATATCATTTATAGAATGATTATGAAGCACGAGCGAATCACGTTTGAGAATTGATTGAAGGATTGGAAGTTATAGACAAGCTTGATTGAAATAATGGACAAAATAAAAGGTCGTGAAGTAAAACCTCACTATTATCGAGGCATTTCGAAGAAAGATTTAACAACATATTTGCATGTTTATTGTTTCACTTTTAATTGTTGTTTGATCTCTCTTCCTGCTCTGCTAGCGACCATCAGTACAAGAAAGGTAAGTGACAAAAGAAAGCAGTGATCACTCGCCGAAATCAAGAAGTAGTCAAAGAACTTTATTTCAAATCCAATCCCCAGGAATGAAAACACAACCTCAATAGCAGTCCGAGCAACAATCACGCCTGATTCGTTTTGAGCGCATTTCTGTCTATACTCGCCAACAATGATCATTAAAAAGGCAATCGCCAAATTTCTCTAAAAATAAATTTTAAGCAGCCAAAACATTTATTTCGCAACCGATTGCAAGGAATGAACTATATAATTTCCACTAAAAGTCCAAACAACCTGCAAATGAATCTCTCGCATTTTTTCAACGCGTGTAATTCAGATGCAATCCGAAAAATAGATGGAGAAGGCATCAGAAGCTGATGATTTTATTTCTAGGCATTTCGTTTGGAAGAAATGTTGCTTTTTGTCTGAAAACGTCTGTCTGTGAATTTGCGCGGTTGATAATCCTCCAAATTTTCTCTTGTTGAGATTTCTAATTTCCCAATCAGGGTTTAGTGACACTTGAAATTGGAATTGAAGTGTATAGTGCATGTGAAAGGCAGCGAAACGCACGTATGCATATTATCTGTTTGTTTTATTGGTTGCTTTAGAAAAATTTACAAGACAACAAGAATAATAAAGATTTTGCATTTTCCATTCATGAATTGGTCAAAAATTTCTGCAGGATTAGGAAAATTGATATTTTTTAAGTTCATTGCCAAAAGCGATAGCATGAAGACATAATATCCTAAAGCAAGAATCACTGCTTCATAAGTTCAAACAGAATTCCGGCTTTTTTTATTTGCATGTATTTTGGCATGAATAGACAGCTAATTCTACTATTTAAACGAAAAAAATCAACTTTTTGATGAACTTCAAACAAGGGATATGGAGTCGAAGTTCCGGAGTCCTATCACGTAGACCGGAGCTGGAGTCCTACCAAATGATGGGACTCCAGACTCCGGAATATAAGTAGAACTGAAATATGACACAAACAAATAATTTATACTTGTGTATAAAGCTGTCATTGTCATATTGTCAATTCGCTTCTCCGTCAAACATGTATATGCACTCAAGTGCAACAAACAAGGAATATGAACAAATTTATGCGCTTACTTTCTATCCCGATTTCAATATAGTGATGTTGATACTTATTCATTAATGTACTGCAAAATATATCTGATACCTCATTTTGAGCAGATGGTTTTGATTTTCAATGCTTTGGGAGACAAAACCTAACTTTGTCGTCTTAATCAAATAATAAATAATTACCAATAAGTTAGCTTGCCAATGTCAGCGAACGTCTTATGGGGATTATAGTTGACTGTCTAAATCTTCGTCATTACATCGATCATCCTTAATTTAACAGCATTTGTAACAGAAAATAAATCACCAATGAATTATACCGTTTATAATCAATAATAACCTGAATTTATTAATGAAGAAATAGATGAAAATACAACTTTTGAGATCTACAGTAAAATTTGGTCTCAGTCATCATGATGACTAACATTTATTGCGGTTATACTTATACTATATCCAATTGGAAATGTATTGATGCATTGGTTTGATTTCCAGATCACACTCAAATCGCAAAATGTATTTCGTCCTCTAGAGACTTTGGATCAAGTGTGGCTGCTGCACCTTCCTTGATGAAGACACTGTCTGAATAAGAAACACCACTCATTTCCTCTGATCTCTGGATCCAACAATGTTTAAATGTATGCACATGATGTTGTGTTCGGTGGTGTTTATGTGAAGATCACGCCGAACGAAGTGAGTTGATGAAGAATATAGGCGATAGGATGCAGCCAAGGCACTGCAGTCTTCAACGAAGATGATTCAGATAGGGCGCCCTTCCGGTTGAAGATTCTCTTAAGGGAATAGCGGAATAAATTCTTTATAGACATTCAGGTCACAATCTTGCGAGGAACGCAAACATTATCGAGGCATTTCTGAAATCTATCAAGTCAATGAATAGTGGTGTAAATCAGGACATTATTATGTTGGGAAAAGATAGTTAACATTTGGTATTTGCCACTTTCGATATTCCCAAAGCCATTGCGCTCTTCTCTGAGTATATCGTTTGATGCATTTTAAACTCTTCAAAGAGTATTCTACAAAACACTTTCCCAGGATATACAGGGTGCGGCAAAAAGATCTCCCCGATTTTATATGGTATTGAAAAGTAAACGAAGATAATGATATGAAAAATATTTGTATCCTAGAAAAGTACATGTTATGCCATTATGATATTTTACGTTTTGAAGCCCCGTTGTTGCTATTTTACTTTTTGATTTCACTGAATTTGTATGTTAAGAAAACGACGACAAAACTAGGAAAAATTTTCTATTCCAGAACAGTAAATGTATGAAATTATGTCAATTTAGGTTTTGAAAATTACATCGCTTAAGTGCCGGCCGTCATTGTCGATGCAGTAGCGAAGCCTCTCACGAAAGTTGTCCATTACACTACGAACCATGTCGATTGGAATGTTAGCAATTTCCTGTGTTATTGCTGTCTTTAAGTCTTGCAAGTTTCTTAGTCGGTGTTTGTAGACTTTTGATTTGATGTGTCCCCACAAGAAAAAATCGCAAGGGGACAAATCTGGCGAACGTGGAGGCCAGTCAATATCACCTCGTAAAGAGATCAAACGACTCGGGAACAAATTTTGGAGGATGGTGAGTGACCGGCGTGAGGTATGCGATGTAGCACCATCTTGTTGGAACCACAAGTCCTCCTGATCATTGAGTAAATCGGTGACTTTCGAACGGAAAAAATGCGCTAGCATTTTACAACAACGATCAGACGTTACCGTTACTGTAACACCATCCTCTTCAAAAAAAAAATAAGGACCCCAAACTCCGAAATTCCCTACGGCACACCAAACAGTAACTTCCGGACTGTGGAGCGGTCGCTGATGAAGTTCCTGAGGATTGGTGTCAGACCAGTAGCGAAAGTTCTGTTTATTAACTATCCCCGATAAATGGAAATGCGCTTCATCGCAGCAGATCATAATGGCTGTAGGGGGGACCTCCTGCACGACCATCATTTTGTAGGGATGCATGTTGAGTTCCTGATGTAAAATTCTGCTGACACTTCGATCTGACATGCCTAGGGCAGCCGCATGTTTCCGTGCTGAACGCTTGGGAGAGTGCTGTATCGAAGATCTCACAAGTGTAACATTCTCTACCCCTGTTGCGGTCCTTGGTCGGCCGGGACTTTGTCTTTTTAAAGCTGAGCTAGTGAGTCTAAAATTTGAAACCCAAATGCGAATCGTCTTTCCCTCTGGGACAGGAGCATGACGACCGAGATCAAAATGCCTACGGAACGCGCGCTGCGTCGTTATCACGGATTCACCGTTCTTGATATGTTCCTCGACAACAAAGGCACGATGCTTTCCACTCCACGCCATGACAATGCAATTCCAATAATGCTGTTATACGGCACGTGAGCGCCAATAAGAGAGCGGAGATGAGTCACTTCAGTAGTGTCTTTTGTTAACCTAGACTATCGGAATCGCAAATAAGAGAAGACACGTTTTGCATAGAAAATATGATAATGGCATTATGTGAACGACTTTTGGAATATAAAAGAATTCTTGCATCTGTCTTCTTTTTCGTTTCATAGCTATGGCAAATCGGGGAGATCTTTATGCCGCACCCTGTATAAATGATAAAAGCTTAATAATTAATAATACAACAATCAAAAACAGAAATAAGTGTACACTTACGATAACTTCTTAGTGTCTGAAATGGTCTGGCAATAGCGTGAAATCTATCGAGGCTCAGGATCACTAAAGCAAATGGACTTCCGGTTCCACCAGTAGTCTGAAATTGCACAAAATATATCATCAATCCAGGCTCGTAAAAGTTCACTTCTCCATCATAACAAATAGGATTATCATTATTAACAAACAACTAATGTGGGTGTTGCCGGAGATGTCGATTACGAATATGCAATTTCTAAGGCTGAGAATAAATGCTAGTGGTTGAATCTGGCTAAACCAGTTTGCTGTAAATCCTCTTATACACTTCCATCTTCCAGATATTTTTCTTTCGGCTTTACAGAAAGTAAATCTAGATCGCTGTAGGAGCATTATATTTTAATCCGCCTTTCGCTTTTTGCAAGCTGATCAAATACTTTATCTATCGTTCGAGTAAAAGTCGATTTAATAGTTATACAATTAAGCAGTCGATTTCACAAATACAATGACCGACTAAAATATTCCAAAATACGTAGTAAAGCTCTGTAGGAGATGTCAAGAGCATGTGTTACAGGATTCTGCTAGCCGCTCGCTATTCTTCATACAATGACGGCAAGGCCGCGTGCGTGCTATGCGACTCAGTGTATTCATCGACGAAGGAAAAGCCTTTGCTTATTTTTGTATTAGTCCAGGGTTTGCTTTGTGTAATGTGTGTCCTTATACTAGCATTCAAGCTGAATATGATGAGCTGCCAGCATGTCTGCTTGCATTAGGGAAGCGCTATCTGTGCTCCAGAGAATTATTCTGCTTCACGGTGTTGCTTGTAATTCAGACTGATGGATGTTAAGCATTTAGTGAAATATAAGCGTCTATAGTAGAATATAAACCGATGCTGAGGCAATTTTTCAAACTGTTCGACACAGAAGCAGTAATAATAATAGACTACACCCTACAGCAGAACCAAGCGGAAAAGTTAAAACTGATGCCGTCAGACTTCACTGCACCGGTAAATCTATGCCATAGAGATAAATTGCCTTGTCTTCGTGCATGGATCTAGAGATGACATTCCTCAATGATGACGTCACCGCCAGAACTAGTCTCGAGGGGGGAAAATCAATTTTTCATTGACTGTAATGCAAATTCAAGCCTGAATTCTGACGAGTCTGAGGATTAACACCACTTTAAACGCACACAGTCAGTAAAATTGGATCGTGAAGAGACGAGCAGTGTGAAGAATACTTCCATTCGAAGAATTTATCACGGAGTAAAAGTAAGTCAAAGAAACGTACTTTTCACTTGATAGGCTTACGTGCAAATCTGACCGCTGAAGTTGTGGGTTCTTTGATAAGAACTACTTGTGCAATACCCGGCGCTCGGTCAATCAAATAAGCCAAGGAGAGACGAATGTCTATGCCAATCTCTATCGTTTGCTACCATCGCATACAATGGCTGAGATAGGATTATGTCCGCTCTAGACTAACCCTCACGCAAAGGAATCTATGTGTGTGGTCTATACACTATACGATTTTTTGAACACATTATATATAAACTATACATAAACCTTTCTAAACAAGGTGTATCTTGACGCAGTGACGAGATTCATGCATCTTGCGACAATAGTTGTATTTACAGAGGAAACTGGGAGTATATCACTTTCTTTCAAACTTGGCAATCAAGGAATTCTCCAACAGAGAATTATACAGAAAATCATAGTGAAGAATTTGTGGATAGTATTGCGATCTGCAATTTTGTTGTTGTCGACAGACGGCTATGCGCACTGTTCTTTTTTACTGTTGCACAGGTAAAATATGTATAATATGTATTAATAACATATTTCAAATATTCATGCTGATCATAAAAACATGAAAATTTTTAAAAGCTTTGTTTCTAAACATGTGCTGTAGGTAAATAAAAAACCATGGCGTATTTTAAGTCATGTACACATTTTTTCGGTTTACAAACATGCATTTTTCTTTCCTTTGTTGTTTTTCAGAAAATTCGAAATAATGACAAGTGAGCGATGTGTTCCCTATGATTGTTGTCTATGACGTTAAGTTTTTGAATGATGCTCATACACTTCACGTGGACTCGTGTCGATCAATTCATTCATGTAAATATAAACGTCTTTGACTGATGCCAGCGAAATACTTAGTGATTGCACATGCTATATACATGTACAGTTGAAATTCGAAATGACACGTGCAAAGGATTACAGGAAATAATGTGGAACACACAAATGCAGTACACTGCATGTACGGTATTGGAAATCACCACAAATTTGATAAGGAGATGACTTTAGAACAAAAAGTTATATCGAATGTATACATGCGAAATGCAGATATCGTACTGACAAACCGATAAAGTGATGATAATTATGCGTAAGATATTCCGTAATGTATTGAAGAGAATATTCAATTATTTATCTATTTATAAAAGTACTTGTACAGCGCACAATGTACAAGGCACTCTGTTCGAACAGATAGGTTTTCAACAACAACAACCAACGAAAGCTGGATAGTGTCAAGTTATTGTCCCTGAGATGTAAAGGGAGGCTGTTCAGCAGTCGTGCTCCAGCAACGGCGAAGGATCTGTCACCCAGGCGAGTGCGTGTTCGGGCACTTCGCATGTTCTCAGATCACTAGATCTCATGTCGTGAGAACTATGACCCTCCCTAGGGTGACATTCGTCCATCAAATATCGTGGTGCCATTCCATTCATGGCTTTGAATGCCTTTACCGCCATCCGAGAGCAGTCAGAGTTCTACGTCCCAATCCCATACCATTACCTCTGGGATTCCCATTCCCACCATCAAACTTGTTGACTGCCCTAAATGTTTCGAAAACATAATACCCACAACCTTTCCATCTCAATACTCATGGCTGAGTTATATGCCAAGTAAGTCAGAACTCTAAGGATTCATGGCTCGTTGTTCGGGTCTGTACTTGGAACATGCGTCCAATGCATGGAATGGCACGATCTTTAGTCGAATGGACTTAATGCAGACATAGCTTCTAGAAACACAAACCAAAATCGTTTTGGGACACATTTCAATTTGCATTTACAGTTTGTGAAATGCGAGGTTATTCATAATTTTCAAAATATTTCAAAGAACATGTGAATAATAGATTGGTTCTCTACATAGAAAATTTAATTTCACACCTTTTGCCTTTGCATCATGAGAGGTCGCATTCCTATTTCATTAAATCGCTTTCCACTGGATACCTGTTGACCCTCTATTCTCCCATTTTATCAAGCATGAAGTATTTAATTGCACCACGCGTAGTTCATGCTGGGAGTTTTCAGTGTCTTTCAGATATGCGTATAAACAGGTGCCTGAAGACGTAGTTTGTCTGTTTACATCATGATTATGGTTTATCTCAAAACTCATTTGTCAAACTTGTCCTTGAAATCAGAGTGTTGTGATTATCCAAAGAGATTGACATGAACAAACTGCATTCCAGTAGTATTAAGCGATATCTTAATAACTGAAGTCATGGAAAATTCAACTTGCATCGACAAAAATCTTAACTTGCGCGGAATTGTGATGGAATGCTTAACTGCTTATTTGAGGCAGGTACCAATGGTAATGACAACTTAAAACATACATAATCGAATTCTTAATACATAAATAAATAAGTTGAACTTGATAAACATCGATTTTTTGCTTAGATATTGACTAACCACTTGCAACACTACCGGCCGGTTGAACTGAATCACCCTGTATACCTTTATCTCAACTATTTTATTACAAGCCGTTACTAAAGGGAGTGCCGTGCTTTTAACTCATCCTTACTATAAACACCCTCCCGCATAAAGCGATCAACTAGTAGGCCTACCATTCATGCATTTCACAAATTTAAATTGAATGATGCGAAACGGTTTAAGTTGAGCAAATGATTTCTGACAATCTAAGCCATGACAAGTTGGTTGCAACCACATGACGTTAATTCTATGCATGCACAAGCCACTACTTGGAGTCATACAGACTTTTCTACAGGACCACAGTAAGCGCACAGCCATCAAAGCAATTTTGCTTCTTTGCCTAACTTAAAGCGCATACATAAATCATTATTAATGTCTGTCTTATGTTTATTATGTAATTAATGAATATGAATAATTCCTGATCTTTTTCAATAACCTTATTGTCACGTCCTTAAAGTTACTTTTAACAGTTGAGAGAAGAAGATTTGAGATTGTGGAATGGTAACTGTGGAGCACTATTATGATATGTTCAAGAAGTCGATTGAAGGGAGGAAGAGCCCCAATAGAGTGAGATAAAATCCAAAAGCAAGGTTTAACTATGCTCAAAGGATCAATTTTCGATTGTAAACAAAAAAATGATTATGGCGACTTTTCAAACTCAAACGCTTCCATATTCTTCGATCGAGAGGATCTTAATGTGATGGATATATAACTAACAATGCTAGCATAATTTCGCTCGGTGATACAATGTAACTTTCGTTTTCATTCTCAAATATGAGGCGATGATCAGCATGAATCAAAATATTTTTGTCACCTTGATATTGTTCTCCTTTCCACCTTCAGGCGGTAAATCAGTTATAATCATGTTATAATTGGTTGGAAATATTTCAATGGAATGAGTGCGACGGTTGCGTTCCTAATTCTCTTTCAGCCTCTATATTATTCAAATATCTTTTTTCAAAAGAATTGTAGCAAATTGCTGTCGAAATAGTTTGATGACAGATACGAGGGACGTTCCAAAAGTATCCGGATTGAGCCCATAACTTTAAGAGTAATTATCTTGTGCCTTTGAAGTTTTGATATGTTCAACCCATTATCATCATTAATAAGCACAAAAAATTTCATCCCGATATCTTCATTAGTTACAAGGCTGCAAATATTTTAGTAATGTCACTACTTAAAATTTAGTGACGACCAAAAACAATATTTAGTCAAAAAAGAAAAATGGATATTTAAACATTTTTTATCAAAAAAGAAAAAGGGATACACGTTACAAACTAACAGTCTTCTTGTGGCAGAGCAACCTTCTCAATGTAGTCACCTTGCAACATGATGCACTTCTTCTAACGATCTTCAAGTTTGCGAATGGCAGACTTGAACCATTCAGGTGAGATGGACGCCAACACTGATCTCGTCTTCTGTTCCAGCTCCTCCATTGTGTCGAAATGCATTCCACGAAGAATGCTTTTCATGTGAGGAAATAAGGCATAATCCGATGGTGCCAGGTCTGGGCTGTATGGCGGATGCGGTGCGATGTCCCAACACAGATCATCTATCCTCTCCATCGTTTTCCGAGCGGTGTGCGGTCTGGCGTTGTCTTGATGGAGCAGGATCACTTTCGATTTCTTCCCTGGACGGCGATGTCGAAGATGGTGATGGACTTCTTGCAATACTCCACAGTAGTAATCCGCATTGATTGTAGTGGAGTCGGGAAGAAAGTCCAAGTGGATGATGCCTTGTTCATCCCAGAAAGCAGTCAACATGATCTTCTTTGCCATTGGAGAAGACTTTGCTTTCACGGGGGGCGTGGAACCCTTCGTCAACCACTGCTTCGATGCTTCTTTGGTTTCGGGAGAGAAGTATGGCAGCCAAGTTTCATCAGTTGTCATGAAGCGTGACGCCCAGTATCCATCAGCTCCCTCGGTCTGAAGCGCCAGCACATTTTCTTGTGAGCATTCCACCCTTCGAGTTCTTTGGTCTGAATTCAGCAGTTTTGGCACCCAACGAGCACACAGTTTACTCAATTGAAGATGGTCTTTCAAGATGCGGTGTACAGTTCCACGAGATAAGCCGAGCTTGATGGTGATTTGAGAAACTGTAGACCGTCGGTCTTCCATTATCACTTTCTCGACATTCGCGATTGCATGTTGGCTAGTGGCATCCGCTGGGCGACCCGATCGACTTTCATCGCTGATGTTCTGGCGACCTTCACGAAATTGTTTTGCCCATTCAAAAACCTGAGTTCGTGACAAAGCAGATGAGCCAAGTTGATTGACTAGCCTCGAATGAATTTCTGTTGGTGTAGACCCCTCGAATGTCAAAAAGGCGATGATTGCGCGCTGGCTCTCCGGTTTCTGAATACTCGTATCTTCCATCGCGTGACTGTATCGACGATTGATTGAAAAATCATTAAGTCATTAACTTTAATGTGACCATTCGTGAATCATGAATATCGAACGCAGCTCAGTGAAATCCATGAGACGAGTGCAATTCAATAACAAACTTTGCATCTGACTAAATCAGTCAACATTCTAAAGCAATAGAAGACATCAAAGTCGTGAGAAGAATTCATAAGAAAGAAAAGAAACAATAAATGATATGATCTTACGATTCTTAATAATCAATTTGGTCGTCACTAAATTTCAAGTAGTGACATTACTAAAATATTTGCAGCTTTGTAACCAATTAAGATATCGGGATGAAATGTTTTGTGCTTATTAATGATGATAATGGGTTCAACATACCTAAACTTCAGAGGGATCAGATCATTACTCTCAAAGTTATGGACTCAGTCCGGATACTTTTGGAACGCCCCTCGTATATAGCAAGTTATCAGCCCTGAAGCATGCAACAGAGTGGGTCCCTTATACTCTGCTCAAGCAAACTGAAAATTGTTGAATTTTGCAATGAAGTATCGCAAAAACTTGATATTGATGATGTAAAAAGATGTCAGCGACAAGGATGCGAAGTATTTGGGCATGCCTTTACAAGTCAACCTGCATGAAAGAGCAAAATAAATGCGGGAGCGAATATCAGACGAGACTGAAAAGATAACATCATTGGTTGACAGAAATTGACTAGAGTATCTAATATGATGCATTAATCAACTGCAGCCAGAGATCAGGTCTTAAAAACTAAGCGGTTATTATAAACATCCTAATTCTGCATAATGAGCAAGTTCATAGACGAAATCGCGTCGCACATACTAGCTGTGCGTGGAACAGTTGCTGACTGGTTCATAGACGATTGTGTGAAAAAATACTACACGAAGGTAAACATGCATGTACATGTACTTGTACTTGCGTCTGCTGAAACCATTTGGTTTCCGTATGATGTCTGCAGACATCAATAACGAAGACGTGAAGATAGTGTGGGACTTTGGAATCCACACACATCAAATAGCTGCAGCAAGAAGGTCAGATATAGTCGATAGTATTGAAGACAATGATACAAAATGGCTTGATTATCGATATCGCGATGCTAGATGACCACAAAATCGACAGTAAAAAAAGAATTGGTAATGAAGATAAGACAAAACGATGTCATTAGTTGCGAGGCCTTTCGCCGATTCTTTTCGGGCAACACTTAGGAACGCGTACAATAAAAGAAAAATCAAGTCATTATATACAGTTAAAATGAAAGAAAGGGCGGAGTTGAATTCACTGCCACGGAAGAGCGAGCGTTAATACAGTTTGCTTCTGGACACATAAAACCGGCCGCAATGATGCTATCATTGTCGCTTCGAGAAATGAGATTAAAAAAAGAGAAAAGATTGAGAAGTGCAAAGATCTGCGACGGGACATTAGACACTTAGGGGGTAGCATCAAAGTGTGTGGCTTACCAATTCTGGCAAGGCCTTCGGAGACTACACTACAAAAGTATCGAAGTCAGTCGTCACCATAACCCGGACGACATCATGAAGTTGACTTGTGGCAGGATTTCTCGGAAGAATTCGTGTTTTCAGGCGAACGATTTGACCTCCTTGTTCTGGTAGAACTCCAAGCTCAGTGTGATATGTAATTCACTAAATACGGCCGTGTAGTAAGCAACATAAATCAAATTTGCACTAAGTTGCATCAGTTTATACAATACAATACTCGTATATCAGAAATCAACGAAACAATGGGCATGTGAAGTTATAGAATAAATTTCTCAAGTGATGTCTTGGAAAGAAAAGTCAACTAACGGCTCTCATGGATTACTACTCTATCGAAAAGTTTGAGCTGCCTTTTTTTGTCAGCTTACTGGGCGTTGATGGATGATGGATCTAAGTGCATTATTTTGATAAATCTATCATGACATTATTTTCCCACTTGAAATCGAAATAAATCATTGCAAAAAGCAGTGATGTTTGAGAAACACCAATCCATCTTCCAGAGTCATCACAGTAATTACTCGGATTCTGCGGCCCAACAATTAAATGAGAAAAATCTCTTTAAAATATACGTGCTACAAAAAAAGTTTAGATTCAAATTTCAAACTCAATGTTCGAAGTTTTGCCAAAAATCGAGTTCTACAATGCTGTTTGCCATTAGGTGCGAACGCTAGAACATAAAGTCAATTCAACGTCGTCCTGAAATTACAAACTACTATTGAAAAGTGAAAAATATGATTTGAAGAATATCAAATCAATCAGTCGCTATATTTGTACGGCGCACTATTATGAATGAATGCTAATGTTATGATAAATATAGTGGATAACTGCTATGTAATGAATGTGATAAGCAAAACTTTGATTTGTACTCATGACTGTAATCCGAAAATTGGCAAATAGGAGTATTTTTAATATTTTTCTCACAGTAAATCTTGTCAAAGAAATTGATCATTTGAATCGGAAAAGTCACCAAAATTGAAGCAATAATTATGTTCAGATATGTACACGAACGTATCTGCATCTCTGAAAAAAAACAC
This sequence comes from Prostheceraeus crozeri, assembly GCA_907163375.1. Taxonomy (NCBI): domain Eukaryota; kingdom Metazoa; phylum Platyhelminthes; order Polycladida; family Euryleptidae; genus Prostheceraeus; species Prostheceraeus crozeri. The sequence continues at coordinate 39,908 of CAJQUW010006777.1, read as the reverse complement.
CAGTCAATTTGAACCCATAAAAATAGATAACAGATCTTTAGAACGGAAATGTAGCTTCATGCAATACACAATAACGGTAGAGAAGTCGCACGCATTTTCACTTAGAAACATGTCAACGACTGCATGATTGGGTTTGAATCAGGCACACGTGCAATTCTAGGCTTTTCATTGGTTCTTCATGCCCCAACTTAGTTCCCCCTGCTGTGCCGCGAACTTGAGACAATTTCCATTCTAGTCAACTTTGGATAAACCAAAGTGGGATAAACAATCTATTCTATGGTTGAACCATTCACTTTTACACAAAATCGATAATTTAAATGTGTATGTGTTGCGCACTTTAGCAGCAAGTCGATGCTAATCATGAACTCACCATGATGAATTTCGTGATTTTACACAGCCATGGTGGTCCAAAAAATGATCCGACAATTTTCCAAATAAGATCAGGGAAGATAGCGAACAGACCAACTAATAAATCTAAAAAATGATATGCACATTTATGAATGCGTACTCAAAAACATGTAAAAATATGAATCAGCTTCATATGGATCATTTTGTAATTGCAGAAGAGAATATTAAACATAGTCAATAATTTGATATTCCTGAAGAAGTTCCACATTGTGAAATCGTACTTATTTGTTCCACATCAAATTCATATACACGAAGTCCATATCAAATCACAGAATACAGATGAGGAGTCATGCAGAGGGCTTCTCCTTGTTCGACTTATTGATAATTAACCACAATTAAATTTGAAGTTAAAAGTACTAATAATGATAGTCCATTTTTTTCATCTATGATTCAGAATTCAAATTACGAATCACTCATTTTGATATCTTGATGCCATATTTCAGCTTGGTTTTTGAAATCAATTTTTTCATAGAGCCTCATAGAGCCAGAGTAATAAATCAAATTGATTACTTGAAAATGTATAAAGCATACGTACTGCTCATCCCATTTAGGTATGTCGTCAAAAGCTGACTGTGAACTTTATGGTGTCTTGATAGTACGTTGGATGCAGGGGTTATCAAAAATGAAATACAATTGAATTGGGTATAGCAATCAATTAATACTTCAATGTAGCAAGTGGCAATCAATTATTTGCAATTATTCTGCGTCAACTTCTTTGGCAAATATTTGTCACATGAATATTAAATCAAATAGTCGCTATTCAATCATGTATATTTGATTTTCGTGTTAATTCAACGTAAGGTAGGATGATACACGTACCTTAAGTAGAAAAACTGAGCAAAAAGTGCCTTAAATTACGAGTCATACGATAATCGGAGTATGATAATAATACATTGTCACAGACATAAATTCAAGCATTAAAAAATCGCCCGTTTTCATCAGATAGTGATACTAAATACGGCATCACATGCTTTTGGTGTAGAATCCTTCAAGCAGTCTGTTTCAGTAGAACCGCTGTGCGTTCGCATAATGCTGTTGTTATTCTATTATGTGGAATATTATATCAAGTTATGATTCTATTAGTTTAAAGCAAGGTTGGTCCTATTGATAGATTTCTTATTCTGTAGACATATACTAAACACTTTTAGTTAAAACACCAACATTTTATAGTGAACATTCAGTTTTGAGCTGTAATTGAATGAATTTGCTTCCTATATCATAATAAATAGTTTTCTTTATTATATGTTGGCCCAGTAAGGGCCTAGTCCCTAAAACGACTGATGGGTGCATTCCTTAGTATCCACATTCGTCTCCTCTAAGTTCTATTACCGTTCGGATGCGATTAGGCATACTGCCGATCAAACTTCTGATCATCTGTTGATCAATCTGATTCCACTCCTGCCTCACTCAAGATTCCAACCGATTCAAATCATTGCCATGACAAATTCGTCGACGAACGTGCCGTTTCAAGATAGAACAGACATGCGCGATTGGATTCAAGTCAGGAGACCTTGCCGGCCACTCTAAGGTCCGCATTCCAGCCTGTCTTTTACACAATTGAGTTGCCTTGGCATGGGGCATTGTCATCCATGAGAATCCAATCAGATGATAGATCACCTAAGCCGACTGCTAAAGGATAAGCATGTTCTTCGAGCACTCGAATGCAGCGTTCGGAGTACATGCTTTCCCTCATAACATGCTGTGAACTGCGACCATCACTACAAATGGCTCCCCAGATGAGCAATTTCCTGCAATAGTCCTGACCCCTCGATGTAAAAAAACAATCAGGAATGTCTTGCCCAGACTTCAGCCGAAGGCGTAGAGGTGTATCTTTGAATTTTAATCGGACAGCTGCCTCATCCGACCAAACAACACGTGACCACTGATTCCGCCAATGGCAACGTTTCATTGACCACTGCAGTCTCAGCTTCTTGTGTCGCTCGGACAGATTCAGCTTCGATGGTCTCTTACGACTGGAGTAGTTCAATTCCTTAAGTCGTCTCCAAATAGCCAAACAGTTGTCCTGGAAAGATGTGAACCTGCTGAAAGCTCAGATAAAGAGGTAGAGAGATCATTATCGACCACACTGGTGATATAGTGATTTGACCTGCGAGAAGTCAGCCTTGGTCGGCCAGAAGAGCTTCCATCAGGCCACTGAAAGCCTCTTCGCATCCAAAAGTAAAAAGTACTTTTGGGGACCTTTTATTGTTGCGACACAGTGGCAACTGGCCGGCCACTTCGGATCAAAGCCTCAGCTTGAACCCTAAGATAGCCTTTCTGGTAAGCTTTCAGTACAGTCATTCGCCTATTACTGAGAGAGACAGAATTAAATGAATGAATTCAATGTCTTTCGATTAAACAGCATTGTTCTCGTCTGTCTAGACAGAAAGTCTAGACAATGCACAGGCACCGACCGACAGCCGCATAGTAAAGAAATCCATCCTAGGCCAATGGTTTTTCGTGAATGCGAAATTTTTTCGAAGTCACGACAAAATCGAGACGAAAGTGGCTGCTGAATCCGAAATTTCTTGAAATTTGAAAAAAATAAAAAATAATTAAAATTTCGACTAATTAGACTAAACAAAAATGTGGGCAATTGGTTGGGTTATTGCACACCGATTTAGCCTACCACCGACTAATTCCGCTTAGAGACTGAACGCAGCACAATGAAGTTAACAGCTTTCAATGGCTTTCATTGCTTGTTTTTGATTCCGAACAGCTAGACCTGATATACGTGTATTTAGATAACAATTGACTGTTTATATAAAATTTTATATAAAATCAATTATAATATGGCAAATTAACTCAGGTAATGCTATGTGAAATTTTAAAATCAAAATGCAAAATTCGCGAAATTTCAGATTTTCGAATGCGAAATTTTCGCAAAAAAATGTGAAAACCATTGGCCCAGAATCCATCTGTGTAAGAAAATGTGTGACTTGTAGGTTATGTATTCGTGAGAGTGATGAGTCACGCTTTGTGGCTAGCGATGAAAATGAAGCTTTAATTACGATCACCACACCGATAAAATTGAATTGAAAAAGAGTTGGGAACAAGTAAAAGAAGAAGTACCACTGAAAAAGGAGGTATTGAAATAAATGATGAGAGCATTTTCAGACACTTTGAAACAATGTGACTTTTAGTTAACAAACAACTAATCACTGCTCTCGACGTCAGCTGTGAACTAAGATTTTCTCTGTAAAAGATCATGATGAAGACATTTAATCAATATATTCCTTTATTTTTGATGATAAAAAATAAAAAATTGGAATCAAATAGAAATGGTTCAAAATTTGTTCAAATTTTTCGAAAGGCAGAGACTGACTGCAATAATAGCAGCTTTGTCTATAAAACGCGGTTTTCGCATCATTTGAAAAAAATCTGAAGGTAATAGATATGACCAGACAATTGAACTACAAAATAGAAATTTAACTTTGGACATTAATGCCTTGATTTACATACAAGTTACTGTTATTCATAATTGTGTGATAAAATTCATCCTGTAAAGTGAAGCAAGATAGATGGATGAGTAATGGTCAAAATCGTAAATTATGCAAATTGATAGTACACGAAGTGATTCGACAGAGAATAAATCGCATGACTGTCGTACACAGAATTAGATTTCCTGATAATATTGTCTAGTTGAAAGCATCTCTTAGTTTTCCGAGCAAACTGTAATAATGTCCTCAAAAAAAGAACGAGGAATTCTACCATAGTCTCAATATCATTTATGATTATATAAATAATTTACGAATACTCTTGTGTCCATAGATTATACTGCTGTCGGATAAATAACATCAAACCAAAATCAAACTGCACGCCGTGCCATATTTCCAGACTAGTATCAAAAAAGCTTCAAATGTGATCATTGCAAAACAGAAGTTTCACTTTGTCGAATGTCTTACCCTTAGTCTGGATAATCGCAATAATGGCCAAATTCACATAATATTCTGATCAGATAATTCTCGTTCTACGATTGAAGTATTTCTTAATGTCTGATTGTCTGAATGAGTGGATATCAAACGGTGGGAGCAACTTACAGGAATCGATTCAGCTTTCCATTATATTTCGTAAGAAAATTTGGAAATGCATGTCGCAATAACACGCATTGTATTTCACTCTCGATGGGTTTGGAGGTCATAGAAATGATTGAAATGATTTTGAAATGCATTACTGCCCGGCATTGGAGGGTATATAATGCACCATTACATGCCCGCCAATTTCATGTAGAATTCTCAATGTACCAGATAGCCATGAACCGTCTTCCGTCACTCCAGCTTGAGAACTCATTAATGAATGAACTGGTAAACTGATATTTCGAATCAATTTTAGATAGAAATATGAATTTCAAATCGATTCACATCTGCAGAAATTCATAGATTTTCAAACTTTTTATGAATTACCATCTATTGAGAGAGTGAACTTTCATAGACTTCAATAAAAGTCAATCAAAGATTTCTTCATCTCTCCGTTATCTGTTACTGACAGTTATCAATAATTGCCATATTCATGGACTTGTCAAGAGTTACATACAATAGCATTATATCATGGATTTTGCGGGCAGAAATATCAGACAGTCTCGGCTCCTGACGCTGCCTCGCCTATGTCTGATATTAATGCCCTAAAAATCCATGATACAATAGGTATTCTATGGCCTCTGGAAGGCAAGAAAATGTAGAAATCTGAAGCCTCGAAGCGGCTGAAGATTTCTATCATTTTCTTGCCTGACAGAGGCCATAGAATTCCTTATCTTCTAACCTCTATGTCACTACATACATTGAATGTCCATGATAGAGATGACCGCATAGAAAGCAAAATAATGATACATTGAGGGTAAATAATATTTCAAATTGCTATTATACGATAGTACATGCAAATGCTGAGACTCATCTGAATTCATTCAAATCTATGGAAACAATATTTTGAATTGAATATATGTTTATTTGTACAATTTGTAATAACGACGATAAGGACGATGGCTGGTCAGAATTGGACTTCTTTCATAGACTTTAAAAATATTCCCGGTGGAGTGATTTCAGGTAAGAGTGGTCCAGAAATTGAAATATTAGCGCAAAATAGTATGCACACATCATCAAATAGTGAAGATGAAGAGTATCATGACCTCAGAGAACTCGAACCAGAAATTCAAGCTGAGCTCGATCTGGCAGAAGAACTAATTAAAAATAAGTCAACTGCACAAAAGACAGCCGCTTTGTCAATCGATTCAAATCGTTTTTACCTGAGAATGATTATCCGGAGAACATAGAAACAATGCCTCTAGCTTTTTTTGATAAATATTTGAGGCACTAATATTCAACTTTAAAGCGATCAGATGGAGATCCATTGGCCCAGTCGACACTTTTGAGCATTCGGAGCGGACTAAATCGCTATTTAATGAACTACCGACCGATTAGTATCAGTAACGATTCTTCCTTCAACAAGTCCAACATTATGTTGAAGGTTATGGTTGGACGATTTCTAAATTCAGGTAGAGAAACAAAACATTATCATCCGCTCGAAGAAGCAGATTTAAAAAACTATCAGAATATTTCGATAGAAAGAATCCAGTCTCCCTTCAATACGAAGTAATATTCAATTTTATTTATTATTTCGGACAGTGAGGACGGGAAACTATTCGTTCAATGTTAAGAGAATACATAGTTTTCCATGAATCTATTGGAATTCCTTATGTTGAACTCAAGGTTCCGATGTCGTCTAAGACTGTTAAGTCATCCCTTTCTCGGAATACTTGCGGGAATACAAAGCAATGCAAAATGTATGCTATTCTAGACGAGCCAGAAAGATGTCCTGTAACTGCGTTGCGTACTTACGTGAGAAAAATATCGAATATAAATTGTTTATTTCCAAGGCCCCTTCCTAATTTTTACGAAGATGCCTGGTATAGTAAGTAGTAAGGCCGTGAGAGGCAAGGATTATTTGGGGAACTTAATGAAAATGTTGACAAAAAAGCTGAATTTAAGTAAGCAGTATACCAATCACTGTATAAGATCAACAGTGGTTTCAAACATGATGGATGCAGGGCACTATGTCTCCGATATTGCCGGCGTTACAGGTCACAAATCCAGTGATGCTTTGAGAACTTACGCTTCTCATAAACGAGATGAGCAGGTGCTTTCATTCAGCCAAACGCTCAGCAGCAGCTTGCACAAGCGAAAACACGAAAAAAATAATGAACAACATGAAACAAGAGAAAAAATTCTGGTCATGTCTAAAGATACCATCAATGTGGATACGCGAAATCAATTTAATCAACTTTCCACAATATTTGGTAGTGGTAATAACATATCCATAAACACCTTGAATATCAATATTAATAATTAACTCTTTGCCTTTCAAGTGACCTATTTTCTTATGCTGGTTGTTATAGAGCGTTATGTGCATGGACCGTAGATTTCGGCATTGTTTAGTACATGTAGGCCTACATGCGTGTTCTATGATCTTTTTATGAGTCGTGACATAATTATAGAAATTGGATATCTATTGAAGTTTTATCTTGCCTGCCTGAGACGTCAGGATAAATTTTCCTGCCGGCTAGCGACTGGAAAATCATAGCACGAGGTTAGAAGATAATGTTACACTAAATAACATAGACTTAACATAGTTTTCCATCAAAAGCTGGAATTCAAATTCATATTAGATGTATACACTGTTTGGCGTTGAAACTGATATCAATATCGCATTATCAAAACAGAGATATCGTCGTCCGATGTCCGACGCCATTCGGACATACCACTTATAGTCCGGGAGCTAGCGTGAAGTTGTGCAGGGAACGAGGTAGTACATAAAACTTTCACATAGCATAGTACACCTCTAGCCTACTGCAAAACTTCGCGTCTGCCGGATCAGATCATTTACTTTTAAGAAATAGAGAGGATAACAAAATCCTATGTATTTCCAATAGTAAAATTGTGACATTTAAGGTGTTGATTCCATTTTTTCGAATTTTTGCTCATAAAAGTTACACAAATTGGTATTTTGTTGAACTGGTTATTATAGAAATCATCTACAGATCATGATCTTTCAAATGAGTTATCATTCAGTGACAGAGGATGAAGTAAAGTGTACAAACAGACACTTTTCGTTGGTGTAACTGCAAATTTTAACATAGAAATTTCAAGAAAATTGTTGATATACAGTACTTTAACGAAAAGTGTCTGTTTGTACACTTTACTTCATGCTCTGTCACTGAATGATAACTCATTTGAAAGATCATGATCTGTAGATGATTTCTATAATAACCAGTTCAACAAAATACCAATTTGTATAACTTTTATGAGCAAAAATTCGAAAAAATGGAATCAACACCTTAAATGTCACAATTTTACCATTGGAAATACATAGGATTTTGTTATCCTCTCTATTTCTTAAAAGCAAATGATCTGATCCGGCAGACGCGAAGTTTTGCAGTAGGTTTGAGGTGTACTATGCTATGTGAAAGTTTTATGTACTACCTCGTTCCCTGCACAACTTCACGCTAGCTCCCGGACTATTAGTTCAGCGAAGAGAATTTTTTCAGCCCAGATGTAGATTTACAAAACAAACCGATGACACTTTTAGCTTCGAGTGTGATTTGAAATCTCAAACTCTAGTCGCACATGAATCATGTTTCAATTTGCAGTATAATAGTTAACGTGACAATTTCTGTAGGCTACCGTGCTGCTTGTATTTGTCTTATTTGTCTAAGTTTGTCAGTAGTAAAAGTCTGTCAGATGGTATACAGTAAAATCCATCAAGCGGTTTAATTAAGGCATCGAGCCATGATCTTGTGGGAATGTAGGCCTGGATGACTTCATCATTCATGATCTTCCATTAAAATAGGCGATAGTGGTGACAGAGGACTACATATTTGAGATATTTACCGCATTAGGCGTAGGTGTAGTAATACATCAAGTCAGTTTATTTTGTGGCACCACAATACAATTAAGATTTTAAATAATATGCTTTTATTTATGAGACCACACGCTTATTGGCATATAGCATAGTAGATTAACCTCATTTGTCTCATATATTTCAAAAATGCTTCGATTCTTATAAGGGAAGAAAAGTTCGGTTAGCTCAGTTCTGGCACCATATATAATGATATCATGGTAGAAAGTTCTCAATTAACATATATACAGGTTAATGCTCATCTATGACATTGTTGCCTTTTTTGGTTTAGAGCATGCCCTTGTTTTTTTTTACTTACCTGCTAATGCGAGATTGCGGATAAAAAATGTCATTCGTGTTTTGCGTGGAACACGCATCGTGGCATAAAGGACACTTGCATTACCAATGGTACACATGACAAATAGCACTCCGAGGACAGCGATTAAAAGTGTGGCACCCTAAAATAAAAATGCAAACAAATCAAATGACAAGGAAATTAAGTTGCTCAGAATGGGTACTGGACGGGTTTGGATGTTTGGAAAACATGACCGGGCTCTGGCCGCCGATTTTCAAGACAATTTTCCTTGACGACCTGTCAAGCTTGACGTTTCGTTATTATTGCATTGATGCACAATCGAGTTAAATTTGGTCGGCTTGCAATCATGCCTGTCATGACAAACGCTGATATCATTAGATATTGATGGTTAGAGATAAGATCTTCCTTGACACACACCACGCAAAATCTTCTCCCTGCGAGTAATTCACTAAATGGACATTGGACTTAAAGACCAGGGCATTCGTCGCAAATTATTCACAAAAAACGTATTTTACGAGATTGATATCGTTTTCAAAGGATTTCGTTCGTGGGATGAATTATTGAAAACATTACAACTTCAATTGCGTGCGAGAGTAGTTATTCCGGTTTAAACAGCATTCGCGCGGTTGCACATTTCAAATTATGAATACAAGTATGTCTTCGAATATGTGAATGCATAATTTTCAAGTATGTATGACATAACAATAAGAAAAATAATGCCTTATACTGAAAGAATGAAAATCATCACTACAAGGTCACAAGAGTGTCGATTGGATAGTTATAAGCAAATACAAGTTAATTCATTTCATAATATTGTTTTGTACAAAAAGGAAAGAAATATTTGGCGTGACGCCTGGTACGAATTTTTGGCATAATGAGATTGCTTGAATGTCTTTGAAAGAATCTCGGGAAGTATTAATGCAATAAATGACTGTCTGGTCAATAATGAGAATCTCTGGTCTTGAGAAAGAGGCTATGAGTACATGCATTCCGACGAACACTGAAAGGAGTACATCGTGAACATAAGCAATCTACTCCGCAGATATTTCCGTGATAACGTCGCTGACGTCTTTCGAGTTGATTATTTTCGATCAAACTCATACCCATGACCACCGGTACATTCTATTCAAGTAAAGACCTTATGCAGTTGTTATATACAGATGTACGATCACTTTTTGACATATCTTTGTACAGAACACGCAGTAGATAAATAGGTTGACTAGCTTTCTTGCATATATCTTGAATATGTGGAGACCATTTCATGTCGCCAGAAACTTCAGTTCCGCACACTGATTTGTTTGTCAATTTGAGATTGTCATATTTTATTTGCTAAGATACATATACCGTACTTCGATTTACCCATATCTATTATCAAATCATTCAGCGATGTCCAACTTTCAAAATTCTGTATCTCTAAGTTAGCATTGCGAGTTGGATTCATGCCCTTTATCAAAGGTACCAGAAAAACGAAGTGATCACGCAATTTGACTTGAAGACAGAAGATAGTGACCCCATAAAAATAGAGAGCAGAAAAAAATAAGCGGTGTGGTGCTAAACTTGGCACTTCTGATATCGCTGGAAGCATCGTACTTTCGCAATCGTTCCATGAAAAATATTGATTTCAATGTTTTAAGTAATTTGACATCCACCACAAATTACGATGGTAATGTCAAATTCTCTAAAATTGTCAGCAATTGCCGATCATAAATCTTGTCGAAAGCACTTGTTGGATCAAAATTTAACATGATTACTCCCGAAAACGTTTCTTGATATAGTGAAGCACTCACAAAATTCATGGATTTTGATGTTAGCAATGTCAAGTGTCAGAATCAAATTTTATCACTCAAGTCCGGAAAGGAAGGCAACACTCAATTCGGTTTGATCTAGAAGCAATACCGCATTCCTATGCAGTGAAAGTGAGTAATCGTTTCGCTGAGTTTTCTAACGAACTGTGGGATAGGACTAAAGAGGCAATTTCGAAGACAGTGCAGAAATATCTCTCACAACGATAGCAGAGAAGGAAGCCCTGGATGACTGAGGAAACCTTGGAACTCATTGAAAGTGAGTGGTGTAAACATCTCGACCGAAGAATACAGGAAGATGACAGTCAAGATGCAGCGATCTTGTTGTAGGGATAAGAGGCGACACCTGTTGGATAGGTGTGACCATATCGAAGCACTCCACAGGACTGGTAACAGCAGGAACGTGTACACATAGGTGAAGTTTTTAACAATGAAATTCGCGCGATTTTGTTGATTAGAATAGCCTAGAAATTGAAAGAGGATATTGCCATCACTCAGACTGGCCATGTGAAAAATCGCAGCACTTGGGATCATATCTTCAATTTACAAGCATGTTTCGAAAAAACCACGAAATTCAACAAGACCTGTTTGCGTGTTTAGAGTACTACTCTCAGGCGCTAGATAATACCGGATATGAGAAGCTTTGATAGGTGATGCACAGCATCGGTTTCCCGCTTCTTGCAGGTTTTCGAGTCTTTCCATCGTGTTCAACAAACAGTCTGCAGTCAGAGTTGAATGCGGTGCGACAGACTGAGTGGTTTGGCATACAAAAGGGAGTGAGACAGGGTAACATTCTGTCCCCAGAACTCTTCAATATCTAGACAGAGGAAATAATGCGCGAGGTGATGAATGAAAATCAGGCAGGCAATTTTGACAGCGTCCGGATTACTGGTGAACCCTTGGGAGCTTTGTGGTATGCAGATGATTGCGCCTTGTTTTCGACGTCGAGGCAAGTATTAAGCAACTTCGTGCAGATCATGAATAGAAAGAACCGAGAGTATGGTTTGAAAATGAAGACAGTGAAGACGGAAGTAATGTCTGCGATGGATGACAACACCGATGACAGGAGAGTTTGCATTGATGTATCAAAACTGGAGGAGGCGAATCATTTCTTACATCTTGGTGCTCGAGTGGAGAGAGACGGAGATAATAGCAAAGAGATCAGATGTCGACTGGCAATGGCCATGGCAGCACTAAGTGGCATGAAGAATCTGTGGCAAGGTTAAAACAAGTTTGCCAAACTCAAAATGCTAAGGATTTTTCCCGTAGCAACGTACGCGTGTGAGACCTGGGTGGTGCAAAATGCTGATGAACAGCGGATAATAGCTTTCAAATTCAATTCAATTCAAATATGCACTATATTTAGAGTGGCATTATGCTACGAGGCTTCAAGGCCACTTTACAATTTACAATATAAGAATAGAAATAAAAGAGATACAAAGGAAAGTCATTTATAGGTAAGATCGATAAGGTATTTCTTCACTTGTTTCTTGAAGGAACGCATATAGTCATCGCTCGCAAGTTCTGGAAGAGAAGTTCCAACCCCTCGCAGCAGCTACCGGAAATGATCTACCACCAAAAAGTTGGGCATCGATAAGATGGACCCGCCATGCAGAATGACTCTGCAGACCGCAATCGGGATCTTCCAGGCATAGAGGAGACATCCACCAGGGAGCAGCTGAGATAATCAGGAGCACACTCTCGACGACAACAGAAGGTCAGAACTGATAGTCTATAAGCAATACGTTGACGAATAGGCAGCCACTGTAATTCATTTAACAAAGGAGTTATTGACGAATAGCGGGAAGTGCCGTAAATCATACGGGCGGCTGCATTTAGCACAGATTGTAATCGCTTCACTTGTTGCTCAGGGATTCCATACATGACAGGAATGCAGTAATCCAACTTTGAGATGACCATGGAAGTAATCAATGTCAGGAGTAGATCACGTGGGATATAAGGGATTATACTGCGAATCTGGCGCATCATCCCAAAGCACGATGACACACATTTCGAGATATTTAGCTTGAATGAAAACAAATGCTCTCGGAAGATTTTGAGAGTGAAATGGACTCAACACCGAACAAATGCGAGCATCCGTAATGAGCTTTCAGTACAGGCTGGGTGGCTCTTCCAGTATTCGTACGTAAGGAAGCAAATGTTCACTTACTTTGGACACATATGGCGTCATGATGGACGGGAGAAGAAAGTGATGGAAACGATATTTCCAGGAACAAGGCGACACGAGACCATGGCATCAATGGAGCAAGACAATAAAGGAGGTTTTGTCTGGCAGGACGAATCGCCTTCGACAGACTCGATTTCAACGCGTCATAGGATAGGCTGCGCTCTGACAAGAGTGCATTTCTAAATGGAATGTCAAAAAGTCGGAGAATAGCTAATTGATGTCCGCCAGTTTTGAACGGTTTTCACCATCAGTATAAAAAATGAGAAGCGTGATTCGTATACAATGAATTTCAAATCTTAAATTTCAATATTATGACTGACAGACGGAATAGATTGTGCAGCGGTGGTCCGCTTATCTGAAAGATTGACATCAAATAGACAACAAATAAGTAGTCCGCGGTCCGGATATCGGTGTGGTCCCCCTTATCCGAAGTTCAATACATATAAATAGATAAAATGATCGGGACTGAGAAAAAGTGGTCCTCCTCTCGAGCTGGTCCAAAAGGGAGTCTGTCTACTGCACGAATTTTCTATTTTACAATGCAACAATTTCAGCTTACACAATTTCAGCAATACAGGCCTATCGGTGTGCATATAATTTTTATCTATTCCGTGTGAGAAAACAAACCAGACACTGCTTCCAATTTGAAGCATTTATCGAGTTTATATCACGACAGGCTAGCTAAGCTTTTCAGATGATCGGCACTGCACAATTTAAAATCGGCAGCATCTGTACCACAGACCCTACTTATACGTGTTTATATGGAAATGTATTCCCTTCTTAACCCTCATGCAGTGGTGGGCGCGCAACCGGAAAAAAAATCGCAACCGCAACCGAGCTAGCGCAGCATTTTCCACTGATATATACATGTACATGCCTTCAGAATTCGAAACCCTTTGCATAAAAAAGGGATAAAAGGGCATGCATGTGTGCGTATCGGTCGTATCTAATTGACTAGCTAGCCATTAGTAGGCCTATTATCGGAAGCCAACATTTAATTACGTAATAATTGAAGCTAACCGTAGGCGCATGGTATTACTCAGTTTTAGATTGCCACTGATAACCTAAAAAGTAAAAACCATAGGTTGAATAACATTATCAGTGACAGTTATAGACTGTAAATGTGATACGAGTACAGTTGACATTTTTTGTAAGATGCATGCACCGCTAGCTCTTAAAGGATGCAAACTGTTTGATATAGACTAACATCAAAATTCAATCTCACAGATCATATTCCTTTTGTGACTTGTTGGCATTCATGTCTCTATAATGGGCTAATCTGATCTTTTGAAAAAATTTTCATTTTTGCAACGCAGAGAGCGATTTTTTTATTATTAGTGGCGTTTCGTCAATGACTTCAAGGCCACATTAACAAAGGCATGTACACAAAGTAAAATAAAAAGCAACATTAAAACAGAAAAGTTAGGAAAAGGCGGTTCAGAAAATCAGCTTTCAGAACGTTGGTAAAAGAGGCGAAATTCACAATGTCTCTGATTCCTTGAGGGATGCGGTTCCACGTTCGAGGTGCGAGTTGCAGACCACGCTCGATCCGAAGTGTCTTGTGAGGTGTAGGAGGCACGAGAAGGGAGAGGCTACCCCGGGTGCGCAATTTTCTTTTGTGGCTGTTCTCAGTCGCCAAGTTTAGGGATTCAGACAAATAGAATGATCCTTTCCCATGCAGACACCGATGATCAGGCAACTTGTGTTGTAGGCTATGCGGTCTGGGAACCTGAGCCAACCAAGATCCTTCATGAGGGGGGCCAGACTTACACCAAATTCTGGAGAGCAAAGCAGTCGAACGGATGAATTCAGAACAGCCTGTAGTCGCCTCTGCTGAATTTTGAGAAGTCAGTAAGGACGACACTTCCATAATCCAGGCGAGAAAAAACAAGCGAAGTCAGGAGAGATCGAAGCACCGTCTGAGATATTGAGTGGCGAATACTGCATATCAGTCTCAATGACGAGAAACAACAAGAAACCGTCCTTGTGACTTGCGTTTTGACTGAGAGATCACTCTCGACGAATATGCCATGAGAACGCACACATGAAACAAGATAGATGGACATATCACCGATGGGGAATGGATGCGACGGAAGAGTGTTTCGACGTCGAGGGGAGGAGAATCACATAACTTCTGTTTTGTCCTTATTCAAAAGAAGGCTATTCAAGGATAGCCACACTTCGACATCTGAGATGCAGGTTGCCATCTTGTCTTGCAAACTTTGCGAACAGGAAGGAACACAGAATCCATAAGCTTGTAAGTTATCAGCATAGAGATGAGGGACAATAGTATAGCTACATACAGTGTACAACAAGCAGTATAGCTATTTGATTTACCAGACGAAAACAAAGAATTTAAAATGTCGGAAAAGTTATTTATAATCGTAAGATGAGCCCCTGAAACATCTGATAAGATATTAGGGCCTACAGGATCGGTGTTGATAGAGTCATGGCTCTATGAGAACTGGAAATATAGAATGAATAAACTGAAAAATATAAACAAATTACTTACTAGTACTATCGAATAAACAATAATATTGTTTCAATAGGAATATTCCTGAATGTCCTACACAGAAGTTGACTATAGCAATAGACAACTAGAATTATTCCGATTGCGTATTTCTAAGTTTTGACATAAATTTCAGTGAATTTTAATAATACAGAGATTGTCTATAGATATATAACTTATTTGGTCATTTTATATTAATCACTTGCATGTTGTAGAATATACTGTATAGCCTATAGGCATGTGCGGGCTGTTGGGTTTCTTACGAATAGGCCTATACAAATGAAAATACAAATGTACGTTCAAAACAATACAAATGTACGTTCAGGTATGCATTTTAGCGTATGCATTTGCAGGTGTGAATTTCCCTATAGAAATGACGTGCGTATACACAGCTCTTATTTCAGTGAAATGATTGGTCACCACGGCAGCTGATTTTGATTCACCGCATGACAGCCAGCCTTTTGACACAATAGTTATTGCGCATGCGCTGTTTGGAAGGTTATGATAGGATTGCTACTCTTTTGAGTACTCTTTTCAGTCACTCTTTCACTGAAAGAATTGTCATAACAGTGGTGGGCAACCAAGTTGGGATAGAGGGCCACAAGTAGTAGCGTAGAAATAGGCGTGTTGAAAATTCCTTATTTGAGTACTTTTGAGAGTAATTTTAAGGACTTCTGTACTATACATTATGGTAGTACATGACATAATTGTATTTGTTAATGTATGCAGCAGCATTGTATCCTACGAAGCTCTTGTCTTTTAAGGAACTGTATTTTACATTCTAAAATCTATATGAATAATGAAATGTGAATAGGCCAAGCTCATTTGTGCTTCTAAATGATGGTAATATTACATACCTTATTACCTCATTACAATATTACCTTATTTCATCGAAAAATGACGGTCTATCACTCTATGCGGTATATAATCTAAGCGACAGTCTTTAGTACATCTATCCGCCTACATGCCGTATAATGTAAAATAGCATAAATAAAAAGTGGTTAAACTGCTGTATATGCATCTAAGTGCACATAGGCTTGCGTCACCCAAACAAAAACGGCTTTCGAAAAACACGCGTAGGCTCCCCTAACGATACGACCATGCAAAATTACGTACCTACAAAATTGTTGAACCACTGTACAAATAAATCCAGACAGAATATATGAAAGAAAAGTTGGCCTATAAAAATCACATAACCCCACCTCATGCGGTTGGATTCCTTCATGCGTAGCCCACTTTATGTATTTATAGGCTAATTTCAACGTTGTTTATCACGTGGTGAAACATGCTCAACAAGGCATCGAACACCATTTGACTTAACACTCACGCAGTTGATTGCTATGTCACTTACCTTCATACTGTGAAGATGCGAACGGAATGTTGCGAACGGAACATGGTTTGAACATTTGAATGAAAATTTATGTTCCTTCATATTGCTGAATAAGTCATTAGATAATGCTTTTGCAAATTCTAAAGAAGATCAACCTTAAGCTTAGAAGTACCTTTTAAATGTCAAAGTCGGAGTCGGCCATTTTCACATCACCATTCAAATGATGTCCGCGGACCACTTTGGATGAGAATCGGTGGCGCGGGCCACCAAACATAGGTCGATTGCGCCACAACTGCAATCGCAACTGAAATGGCAGAGCAACTGCCCATTTCTGCCCTTACGCTAGGTATGAAGGTAATGCTATGTCTATGTAAGATGCGTGTTAAGGATGTTATTCAGACATCCATCACGGTAGGATTCCTGAAGAAAAGTCTTATTGAATTTCATTCTTGAAACATAAGCGACAATGGATTTCTCCAGACTCTGTAAAAAACGTTCTGCGAATGATTTTCGTCTACTTTGGAGAAAGAAGGAATTCTAAAAGGAATCCCGATCTTCTAGACATTCACATTTTGCAAATTACAGTGTAATCACAATGTAAAAGTCACAACACAATTAACACAATGAACAAACTCGATGTTCAATTCACAATAACAATGAGAGATGCGAGCTGTTATTCATGAGAGAGAAAGAGAGAGAGAAAGCCAATTCCAGGGACAGACCCATCTTACTCTTGAATCTCAGGCAATTGACACAATCTTTTAAGTATCAATACAAAATTCCTCTGACAAACACCAGTACAGAAATATACACCAGCCCACATATTTGAAAGAAAATCATCACTAAATATTTAATAGTATAATATTTCCATCACATTTTCAATATGTTTAAAACATGTTTTTTTTATCATTAGCTTAAAATACAACCATCCTTGTCTTCTGCCTTGTAAGCCTAGAGGCTTAAATTCTGAAAAAATGACAAATATCTAGGAAATTATCTGTAGCCAAGCAGTAATTTTTAAGTAGTAAATGGAATACACTTTAACGAATGAGCGGTAAACCTTAATTTGAGCATTTATGAATTAAATAATTTATTTATAAAATGGAAAGTGTGAACAATAGAGATATCGAGACTGCAATGTTTCACGAATGATTGAGCTATACTCATTGCAGAGGATTCGCAAATGTAACAGTGGTATTGCACGCACAGAAATATTAGCAATATTGAATAAATTCGAGAGGTATTAAATATATACAATGGAGACAATTTTGCGTGACATCATGGAGTGTTCTCTTAATTATCTGAAATTCCGTGTAGATTCCTCGTTTGCTGTATACTTAGTCATAAGTAACATTGAAGAAATCATCAAAAACATATCTCTAATAATTTTTTAGAAAACAACCATGTAACAGAATGAAATTGAAATTATTTCAACGTGATAAACATTCGGTGAAGTCGAGGAGAATTGGAGGGATTGACCTTTGATATTTAATCTCTGACTGAAAACCTATTAACTTTCATCTTTCCATTCTTGAAATATGAAATAATAATCCATAGAATAGACAGACTCTGTCAAATAATGAATGAGGTCTGCTTCAAAATTGCTTCAAAGCTAAAAAATCACCCCTTTCATTTGCTTGAGTTTTAATTATGCATGTCCCGCACTGAAAATGTCATACATTGGATCAACTGTCATTAATAGAGACTTCACACAGCAGTAAGGGAAGATGCGTCAACTTTCTGAAAAATTAGAGCTTATCGTTTGGCTCAAAAATCATTCATAACCGCACGCTCTAAAACATTTTGGTTTTTAATTGCTTTTCCAGAAAATTAACTGGTTCTCTAGAAAACCAATATTGGTCCTCTAGAAAACAAATATACAAAAGCTGAAAAACGAATTTTGATTTTTCAGTCACATTTTGGTTTTCCAAAAAAAACGATGACTTCTGGCTTCACTCCAGGGACAGACTGAAAAACCAAAATTGCTTTTCCAGAAAACCGGTTTTGTTAAGAGTGTACGCAAACATTTAAGCATGACAACGTACTGCAATTTTGCAATTGCATACATTAAATGTGGGCCTATGGAGATTATGACTGAATTCTTGAAAGAAATTACGTTTTGTCGGTCTCTGCGAAGGTTAAGAAAGAAAGATGCCGCACACTGAGATAAGATTGACTAGAGACAATACGATTGCAAAATACATCTTACATCTTAAATTGATATTCAGAAAAATCAAATAATTGTTTGTAATTTCATGGATCGACACTTGTATGAAGCTGGCATTTGTAAGCCACATTTTCGGGCATTCACTATAATAAAGCTTCCACGATTGTCACTGGTAGGCTATGAGCTGTGGTTTCAACTTTTGATATGCTTAATATTAAAGCATTGTGATCACACACACACTGATTTTCTGCCGGCAACAGATACAGCATTGCTCCAGTTAAATGTCAGGGAAAACAGAAATCAGCTCATGTAGCAAAATTCGATAGAACTCTTCTTCTACTGTTCAAATTCAAACTTTATTGAATGAATGAATAGGTGAAGCGGTGAGACAAGGTATGTTAGGCAGTGGTAGGTGCGGCTAATCTATTCCCCTCAATTAATCGCGAGATTCTTGAACGATCAGGAATCGCGCGATTTTTCTGCAATGCGACTTCTCAATGAACTTTGCTTGATGCATGAAAATCATGTTTCTACTCACTCTTTCAAAGCTTGAGATTATTGCAATGCGCAGGTGCTCGTACCTGAGATCATGCACAGCTAGACAGAGTTCCGTGTGACTCGATTTTTTATTCCCATGCAACAATAAATCTCCATGGGAGTTCCCCCACACATCAAGAATGCATTATTTTATAGAATAGCATTAAACACGCTCGAATAGGCCAGGTACACGACATTTTTCCATTAGATTTTCTCATGTTTTGCTAACGTCATAAGTCTACTGGTTTGCTTTAACTGATGCATAATTATGCTTATTTCAAGACGGATAGAAGAAACAACAAATACCTGCAATTATATTCGATAAAATATGAGCGAAAAAGACCAAAGGAATCAAACTGGGATATAAAACTAATAATGATGTGCTTATTTGGTACCTAATTAGCACTTAATACATAGCACATGTACTTGCAGTACTTTTGTGATTGCAAATTTTCAGTAGAATTCTAAAAATAGATTGTCAAGACTTTTCATGTGTTCTGATATATTATGCATATATTATGATATATTATGAGATAGTAATCTCTGGGTACTTAAAGTTCAGTCGGATTTTGTATTTTATCTCGACGACTGAGAGTGACAAATTGACGATAAGCTGATATTTTGCTGCAGAATTTTTTGCTTTGATGTTCATTGCCTTTAGAACCAAAATCATAAGATGCATTAATTTTTGAGCTCGAAGTTTTGTTTTGATTTAGTCCTTTTGCACTAAAAAACATCAACTAGAAATTTTTGTTTCAATATCCCTAAAT
Source organism: Prostheceraeus crozeri (assembly GCA_907163375.1). Classification (NCBI taxonomy): domain Eukaryota; kingdom Metazoa; phylum Platyhelminthes; order Polycladida; family Euryleptidae; genus Prostheceraeus; species Prostheceraeus crozeri. Next base: position 19,994 of record CAJQUW010006777.1, on the reverse strand, counting down.
ACATATATTGCAGATAGACTTACAGTAAACGTGTAAATTCTGTCCAAGTTTTGTGCGGACAGAGGATGCTTTTTAGGTCTAAAAACACAAATTTGCAAGTCAATGTTAGTTTTCAACTGTAGTGTAAATCGGTAGATCAAAATCGCTATGAAGCACAAGCTAACAAGTATATCTCGTTGTTCGAACACATCAAGAAGCTCACTCACAGCAAAAATAGCTTCCTAGATATAATTGATGTGGAAAATCTAAGTGGCAAAAAAAGCAAAATTTTTGATGATGGTAGGCAAAGTTCGTGCTTTATGGCAGAAAAACAGTGTGTCTGATCTGTGTACATCCTGCATTACCGAAATACATGTACATGTATGTTGAAAGCCAAAGTCAATAATCGAAAAAAATGAAAAATAGTGTGTACACAAAAAAAGTGTGTGTAAAAAAATGATCTTCCGAATTTCGCTTTCAATGCTACATATTTCAGTTTTCTAAACCCTATTCAAATTTGCGTGCGAATTGTGGAATAGATTGATATAATCAGATTTGCTAAAAAATTCAAAATGTTCTCGCTGCATAGCAGAATGACCTTGCACACATATCAACGATGGCCTATGGAATAATTCACATTTCTGATTATTCCCTTGATGAAAAATCAAACTATATCACTTTTGTAGCTCGGAACAATGTCATGATGTCCATCAAAGAAGAAGACGCACCGGGCCTTTCATCTGATGCATGAATCCAGTCCAAAACGCTTTGGTTAAGGGTTCAAATGTGCTTATCTATCAATATAATTTATTTCAGAGAGAATCATCCCGTTTTTTTGCCCAAAATTTATTCGGATACTCAATGAGCTTGAGGATCCAACATTGATTTACATGTACTATAACTAACAAGTCTGTAATGACGTAATTAATAACGACATCATCAACGGAAGCATTTTAGCAGAATGATGCGAGCATTTTGGAGAATAACATACGACTCAGAATTTCCTCAGATTCTTGGTTTTTTAAGATGTATAATTTCAATAGTGAAGCTGCTAATTCGTGTGCGTTTCCCCTGCAATTATCCATTCGCCTACTATCATCTTTTTAACACTTAATGAGAAAGCACTAACTATTCAGCTAATTCAGTAATTGAAATGACAAGATATTCAAGAGTTGCCCTTTGCATGTGGTTGATAAAAAATCTAATGAGAGGTAAAAGTATTGGCTTGACTTCCAAGCTCGACTATTACATGCAATCGAACCGATTTCATAGCGCATCCTTTGAACTTGTCGATTTGATTTTTTGTCAGGTATGTATCAATCACATGATTTGATTTCACGCAAAACATGTAAATTGTATGTACATGCAGCACCAAGAAAAGCGTATGCCATGAAATTCAAGTCTGTGTCCTGGACGTGAACCATCCGCTTGTTTAATGATGGGCTCAGACTTCTCATTATACATCAAATCAGCCTAGCAAGGTAAACAGCAATCATTAAGATGATTAATAGCCAAAAATTCTAGATCTTTAATTCCTTGTTAATGGCACAAAGATGAATGGTCCACGGCAAGTAAATACCTTCATTAGAAAGCTCACACATGTGCTGTATAATAAACTTCATGTTATTCGGAGCAATACTTTAGAAGTTAAAGCGGGGTTCTCCCGGGATATCGATGCGCTTCGGAGCCCGATAAAAAGGTTTATTTGGGAATTTTTGACCAAAATTAGGAAATATTCAAAATTGTCAAGAGTTGTAAAATGAGCGATTTTAGATTTTGAATTGCTGTTTATAGAACGTACAATGACGAGTGAGCTACATTAAATGAAATGAACATTTCATCACAAAAAAGAAATTACTCGTACATTGTTGAGTTGACCTGCCAATATGCCTTACAGTGATTTCATATGATTCTGAGCAATACTTGAGGAAGAATAATGGGATAAATCGAGCCCGTGAACTCGATGCGCTGATGAGTGCGGTGTGGTTAAGAGATGGATAAGGGTTCGGTCCAAGTCAACGCTGTCAAGCTAAATCACAGAATTAGATTGTTTAACCGCATCACTTTGCTAGAAGTGCAAACTGATTCAAAACAATGGCACATGCAGGAACTTATAAAGTGGGCAAAAAGAAATTTTTAATACCTTGCAGAGATAGGAAAAATAGTGGTGCATAGGTCCTCCGATCATTATTAAAAAAGTTAGCAGGCGCACGAAAAAACGTTCACAAACTTCTTTGTAGAACTTGAAATCGACTGTGTCTCTTTGCTGCGTGATCCGGTTGATAACAGACACTGAAGCTTCGCACAATTTGGCGTGTTTATAATGTTGAACCGGCTGCTTATTGTTCGATTGCTATGGCACTATGTCAGCAGATTGTGCCATTTTATTAACGTTACATGTTCCAATGCTTTCTTTCTAGTCAAACAGAAGAAGAGACGACCGGTCTAATTCTGTGAGCTAAATGGTTTGTATTGGATTACCGAAAGGATCCGCATCCATTGGTTCGATGATTCACTAAGGCCCATGGGGTTCGTTCTAGAACAGGGTCAGTATTGAAGCTGGCTTCAGCTTCTTAACGCTACTTAATATACCTCTCCCTCTCTTGGAAGTAGAAGTAGAAGTAAAGTGTTTATATTTGAAATAATGAAAATCGAGAGTTACAATCATGAGAACAATAAGACAAATAATAGTGTACAAAAGAATTCATTCAAAACCATGCCAAATTACAAATTTATCAACTTTACATGTACGATTTGTTGTCAACACTTAATCTCTGTGTTATCTTATTCCGGATTTGAAATGTAACTTCAACGTAGGTTGTTTGTGGCAATTAAAAGAAATGTTCTTGCAGAAAGTTTGCTATTGTAATTAAAACTTTCGACCTATTCCAAGATTTTTTCCGATTCTAAGTCACTTGATGATTAATTATTTATTTTGTCCCAAATGTAAGGATGAACCCAAACTGCACTTATCTATCATTTCAATTTTCGAGGGATCCGTTTGGTATCTGCGAATGGATCGGACCAATTGTTCTATTATCAACCTCCAATACGCACCCATCCAAACGATGGACCACATACGTTTGCAAAGTTATCTGCACCAATTTCCACACCATTTTAGAAATCGAATGTAACAATTCTCGAAAACAACATCTGCACATAATTCGTGAGGTTTCCAGCTTGTGTCACCATTTATTTCTCAAAGTGGTGCCGGAGGAAAAGAGAAATCGTCGATTAAAATTTCGAGGTGGTACGGATGGATGTAAAGTTAGCCGCACCAAATTATCAAAATGGTCTTACATCGCGTATTTATGAATTGTCATACACATGGATGAATGAAAGGCCACGTTTGAAGACCAATCATTATTTCACAGAATTTCATTATAATAACTCCCGAATTCGATTAGTGTTACGGATATAAAGTTTTGGCTGGACCAGCAGCATAAAAATACAAAAAGATGTTTATGATGAAAGTTGAAAATGGCCCATCACTTATTAGGAGTGTACCAGTCCTCAGACTATCCCAACTCTTCCTAAAATGCGCGGAAATGCGGATTTACTTCGCAGCAGTTCGGATCTACCCATCCGTAACACCCTTGAAAAGCGCGTGTGCAACTCATCAACAGACCAAACACCCTAACCGCGCGGTCCTCGCTAAAACAGGGAAGTTACCGAGAGCCACATGACCCATCAAGCAATAATCCAAGTTTGACCCAAGACTTATCATTTTAAATCAAATTACTAGCCCGAAAATTAAATTGCCATTCAAATGTCACCGTGTCGATTGTAGACGGATCTAGGGATAGACACGAGTTTTCAAAGCGACTATCATCCGCTTGATCATATGTACTCCAGATGAAAGAAGTGGGTATATCATCAAATTTTGATATTTCATCACAACAGTAGCATCAATGAATAGATTCACCACGGTAATTCAATGTGAAAAAGTCATTCAGAAGACTGTCGCTCACTTGTATTTTGAATAACTTCATGCGCTTTCTGAATCACATTAACCTTAGTAGTTTTCAAACGTCATAATAGACATGTATATTCAATACATTACGGTCTACTGCGAAAATGTAAGCCTATACGTGCGTTATGATTACAATAACAAATAGATAAACCTTGTTTATATTCGGAGGCACACTAGGCACGGAGCTTTTCTTTTATGTGGCCGAGTTACTTTTTATACCCACTTTAATTCCTTTCGTGCTGAGTGCATATCGAGAATGCAGAACGCACCTATTTTGAAGTCTTAGGTTTGACCCTACTAAGACTTGAACCAAGGTCTCCCGGACGCAGAGCAAAAACTCTTCACAACAACTCACAACAACTCAAACTTCTCAACAGGGTCACATAGCCAGTGCCGGTTACAAAATTTGTAAACTTACATGCTTACTATACTATCAAATAAACTTATAAAATCTTTTATAAACAAATAGATAGATTGTATCCTGTGAAAAATTACTCCGTTCAATCACAATTTAGAACGAAATCACTTCAAGGGACAGTCAGAACTTCTATTAGATTGCATATCAAATATGCGAATGCATTGAACATATCTGTGGTCGCATATTGTAATACAATCACCATATCAAAAATTCTCAAATTATCTGCATTTTGGTTTTGCAAGACAAATACTATATAGCAAATATAACGTATGTTTAAATTACTATATCAAGTATGGTCTGCTAATTAGATGATATTTGAAGTAGGTGTGTGTATTTCTTATATCGCGGATGTTAGCACCAACTGCATTCTAGTATTCTAGTAACATCATTAACAAAGTTTGTACGGACAATAATTATTTGAAAATTCAAACTCCCCCATCTTCAAGGACAATTCAAATTTTAAAAAAGATGGTTCAATTGTTAGTGATAAGAAGCTAACGAATTTACACACAATCTTAATGCAAAAATTTAAATTCAGCTAATGAAGATGGAGTTTGTGCAACACCGTTTAGCAATACCCTTATTGAACAACCGGTTAACAGCATAAAATTGGCTTTCTACACCCTTTCCAATCCATGAGCAGTAATTCTCAATTCAATAATAAATGTTTCAGGACAAATGCAACCTTTATTTTTGACTTGAGATAAATGATAAATGTCATGAAAGTCACTGATTTTGGATATTCTTCTATCTCAGTTCAAGAGTAAAATCCTCAAGTCATTACTTATTTTCTCAAGTCATCAAGTAACATTCTTACTTTACAATTAGCATTATCATAAAAATGTAAGCTACAAGACGATCTGTTTTTCACGAGAAAAATAAAAAATATCATACTTTTTCGGTACAATCTTTTTAATTTTTCGTGTACAGCACCGCAAAACTTGAACGCCAGCGGCCGAGAATTCTGTGCAGGTTGTACTTGCTACATTACTTAATTCATTATTTTATTGATCGTAAAATTAAAAAGGAGTGACCAAGAAAGTTAGAAATTTTTCCTCTTCTCTTAGAGAAAGAAAAAAGTTTAAGACTAATGTATACTACCTAATAATTGCAACAAAAATAGCCTAATCATGGCTCAAGCAATAGGCCAATTCATTATTCGTATTTGATCTTAATTGTGATTTCTACTTCATTTTTCTTTACTGTGCTGTCAAATTAAAATATCAGATAGATTAAATCTTGAGCTTTATTGAATAAATACTACAATCAAAAGATCTGGAGATAACACGAGGTACATATCCAAATGAATCATATGTTTCAAAATTAAGAGTTACTCGTGATTAATGTCTTCTTCTAGACAGTTATATGCATGAGTCAATATATACTGCTAAATACTTCTCACTCTGGTTTCTGTAACAGAAGAAGTGGATAGTTCCTCCCATTCGTATGAAAGATGCAATGCGTTGCTAATACGATTGCTGTGCAGTTCATGTAGAATTTCTGCAATAGGTCGTTTAAGCTCCAATTGCTGGGATCGTCTCGAGGTCTTGCGACGGCACTAAGCGTTAGATGTCGTCGTATTATAGCGTACACTGTATTTTCACAAGCTTTATTAAGCCTTTGTGGGATACACTAAATAAGGCACGGACGAATAATAGTTTAATTGGTGGTGCTGACGTTTCGGACTTAGTCCCTTGTCAAGGCAATTCGGACGCTGTATTGTATGAGATATTCAATTGGCGTGCAGTCCTCAGAGAAATCCCCACGTCGCACGTAAACAGCAGCGATCCACTGTCGGTCAAATTAAGCTATCACGTGCGTGACATCTTTAATTGAAAAGTTGATATCATTCAGACAGTTATCGTATTTGCAGTTTTGTTGATTGTTGAACTTCGTTTAGAGCTCTTGATTTGACAAAGTTGACTGCTTTGTGTGAAATAATCGCTTAACCTAAATTCGAAATGAGATATTTTATACTTGAAATGAGAAAATTGATAAGTTGATTGTACAACTAAACAATTGAACTGAGATTCCTTAAGTTGGATCTGAGATTCTTTGTTAATGAGGTAGGCTCTTTAGCGTTTAAGACAACTGAATTGAGTAACTGAGCTGGCAGATTTAGTTCGTTGATACATAAGTTGGAAGAGGGGTAGAAAAATTGGCACTTTTCGGGTTTCCCCCCCCCCCACATTTTCTTGTAGAATAAAAACAAGAATCCATCTGTCTTCTCGGTCGCTCAATTTCAAAACCATTGGATGACCATTATCACAGGATCGGCTACTGTGAAGCAAACCACGACTTTGTAGGAATGCAATTGCAGACGGCTTGTCGTGAAGTTCGTGCTCTAAGCGGAAGAAATTCATCCCGACTGACCCGAGTTACTATGCATGCAGTCAGCAATGATGGCAATGAGCGAGCACAATAGTACTAAGCGACAGCGAATAGGGAATAGCACGGTTGAGATCAGGAATGAGTCAGCACAATAGCACTGAAGCCAATCTTGTCAGAAGCTTAACTGTTTTGATTACCGGCTTGTTTTCATTCAAGAAAAAATGTGGGGGGGACCCGAAAAGTGCCGAAAAATTTACAAGATATTTCAAAAATTTACCTTGTGCTACATGAATCATGAGTTTGCACAATATTCCAATCGCTAAAATATCATTCTACTAATCGAGGTCTGAGTTTGTACACATGCTTCTCCAAACTCCTACTAACTTGAGTCGCTGATATTAGAAACTGATTAGTCACTGATATAGTTGACCAGGTGACGGGAGATCACCTTTCTGAGAAAGTTATACAAAGTAATTAAAGCTCCCCCTTTCAGTTTAGGCCAATATAATCAAGTAAAAGTTAAAAGTATCGAAGACAGGCCTTCGGCGTCCAGCGCCTTCAACGGTCGATGTTTGGATGGCCAATGACACTGATAGAAAATTTGGTTTTCGATTCTGTGCAAACCCTTTTTAAAAAGTTGGCATCCCAGTTGGTGATGACTTAAATGAATTTAAGCGCAAATGAATTTTTGAATCAACAGATTGAGATCGAAGTGCTCTGTCCACAAGATGTCCCTTTATAAAAATAAGTGAGAACCGAATGCCTGAAAATCAATTATTTCATCATTGCACAGCTTCAGTAAGCAGCGAATGATGCAGGCGATCATGTGTCCGGACCGCAGCATGATGCAGTATCCCAACCGTGCTTCGATAATTTTCAATGTTAAATTCCATTCCAAAGACTATTATGACATTTTCATTCCTATCACAGATAATCTTCAAGATTGTAGCGATTTATAAAATGAAGCAATTGTAGGTTAGTGTTTTGATTGCTTTAAGATGTACGTTTCTCTGTTTAATTCATCACATGAATTAAAATAAGTGTAAAAATGAAAGAGATTTATTAAAATCTTTAATTTGATCTTTTTCACTTACCTCTGAATATTTTGACTTTGACGTAATATTTCCTGAAATTGTTTCAGTAAATTTGAAAGAGGCATCTGTCTCATTTTCGTAATGATCATGTTCCAATTCTATATTTATTTCCATTTAGGCCTAAGGGTTTTTTGAAGAATAAAAGTACAGACACTTTTTCACACAAATATTTAGTGTACTTCATACATTCAACAATCACTTATCAAACGCAAACTACATTTTGACTCCTACCAAATTGAATTACGAAATGGTATTGGATTTCACGTAGACCAATAACAAGCGACTATTCGAGGATTTATAGGATTGCTTTGATCCAACGAAGAGTTTGCTCTAAGTTCAATCTTGTCTTTCCTTTCTCACAGAGGACAATGATGAATATATGCAGCCCACTATATCATCTTTGAAATCCGTATATAAATCACGCAGTTGCTTTTAAGATTTTAGGAGAAAAGCTTCATAATCTGGCCATTACACCGTCTGCTACAGGGTGTTTTAACGCACTGTTGTACACATTTTTGCAGTTCTGAAACCAAATGTGCTGATCTTTTTTTGATATGCGCATTTTCAAAAAATGTGGAGAGGAAAAAAACTCAATTTTTAAAGAGTCAAGCAAAATGTAATGGATGACAATAACCGGTCAATAAGTTTGCTAATTTAAACAAAAATATCACTGAAAGCTACTAGACCCCACTATTTAAAGGAAAATGAAGACGAAACTCAGTAATATGTTATCATTTAGCATACATGTTTGTAGGAGGAAGTATATAAGCTTATTTAAACTTATTTTCAATTTTCGTTGGATTATTGCAATGTAAAACATGAAAAAAGATGACCTATGATTGCATAAATTTAGCGATTCCTTGACTAGGGAGAATAACACTCCTACCCAGGGGAAGCTGTAGGCAGCATAAAGACTGTGCAGCGGTATTTATTTCTTGAAGAAAGCATACATTTAAAGTAAGAAAAGCAACAGTGCCCAGATTCAGTTTTAGAAAAAACGACTTGTGGAAACAACCATATATGTTTCAGGTGGATTCACCACCTTTCATCAGTGTACAAATGAGAGAACAATAAAGAGTTTAAATCGTCGGAAGTGATTACCACAAAGCCAATTACGTAGTTCGGGTCTGGAGATTCAATACGTTGTCGGAGATGAATTCTTTGATGAGTAAGTCTTCAGCAAATTTGGTTGGCCTTAGTTTGGTATGATACATGATCTTGAAATCAGTGACGTCAGGAAGGTGCAAATGCATGCTAAATTCAGATGGCAGATTGGCTTTTATGTGATCATTTATTCAACTAGGCATTAGTGATAAAATGCCTTTTAATGATGACAAAGGCTTTATAAAATCTAGACACGGAGAAACATCAGTCAAAATTCAATAAAGAAAAATGAAAAGCCACCCAAAATTGTCATCGATATAAAAAAGCCTCTTTATTTCCTTGAATAAAAAATCTTAATGTTCACATCAGTCGCTTCAATAAGGGCAATATCACTGTCATTTCTGGTAGAATTTATATACGTGCTATGTGCATGAAATGGAAAGTATAATTGATGACAGTGCCAAATTCAAGAAACTATCTGATTTTGTTGACTACAAAACATTCATACAGAAGGAAAATAGCTGCAATCGTCAGCGACTTAAATTGAAAAAATGAGCAGATATCTGATGATTTGTGCAAAACCATTCGCAGCAGTGGCAGTTCTCTGTCTCGTTTCTGTGCACTCCCAAAAGTCCATAAAAGTGAAGACAACCGTCCATTTCGCCCCGTTCTGTCTATGTGCAATATATATAACAGCAACTTAGCGAAATGGTTAACCAAACTGCTATTTCCTTTGGCTCCTATTGAATTTACAATTAAAGACACTATTGAAGCTAAAAACAAACTTTTACAACACCATTGTCTAAGCAACCAAAAATTAAGCAGCTTTGATGTCACCAGTCTATACACTAATATTCCCGTAAAAGAAACTATTGAACACATCCTGAATATCGTTGAAAATGATCAACTCTAATTCTTCAAGCAAACTCTGAAACAACTCTTATTGCCAACTTCTAAAATCGTTCATTTCATATTCAACAATGTGCACAAGCATATCAAGATTTAGATTTGGGTTCAAAAATTGCCCCTGTCATGTCTCAGTTTACCATGAACCTACGTGAAAATGAAATTATTAGCTACAGAGGTCAGAAGCCGCTTATCTACTTTACATGCGCTATGTAGATGATATCATTGCCTGTTTTCAAAATGATAAGGATTGTAGTAATTTCCACTCATTCATAAATTCTTTGATTGCATCTACAGACCACCCAGCCGATTCGAATTTAAACAAAGCGTAAAAAACGAATCCTTAACTTAGAAAAGCGAAAAAAAGCGAATCGATAATTTCAACATCAAGCAATGTAGAATAGCGTTCTGACGACATAATATGCCATCAAGACATACACTACCACGAATACTACGAACCTGTGTAGATTGCGAATATTACTTTCTGGTACAAAAATGATAACTTGTCAGAGTGCCTCTTAGGTATTTTTCTTGCATCTTGTTAAACGATTCGCAAATGTACCAGACCATATTTATACATAAAGCTAACTTTTGTATTCTATCAATGGTCAGATATATAACCACCAATCAATTTAGATTGCTTCAATTTTAGACAAATAATGTGGATTCCAAGATTGTTTCATAGGATTGTTGAAATATAGTGTTGAAAAAATCGAAAAAATACTGCTAGAAAATTCAGCAGAATGAAGATGATTTTATAATTTCTCACGTGGTTAAGGAAGTTTCTCTAACTGTCATGATTCCAACTGCTAAATTAGCCTAAAACTAAGAACATCTCTTTCATCTGAATATTCCAAAGCATATTGATATTTTCAAGCATTTATTAGATAGGGGTCTGTCAACTACAGTCATGCGAAATGGATCATATGACGAATAAAGGATCTTATTAAGGTTTTACATCAATATGTCAATTATTTTATACAGTGATAGAATGTACAGAAACGGTTTCATCTGATAATCATTGTAGTTTTCTTCAGAACTCGTAAGCCTAGTATTATGCTAATAATATTGCTTACTAGGATGCATTTTTGTAAATGAAGATAGTGCTCATAATTAAGCTATATTATTGATGCGAAATTGATATTTTATTAGATGGGCATTGTTGAAAAAACGCTAATTTAGATGTAAAAGTATCAACTTGTATATTTACTATCAATGAAATTGATATTGCTCAATTATGCAACCCTATAGTGATTAGATGATAAATATTTCAAAAATGGAATTTTTCCGACAGTAGACGGCTGCCAAAGAGAGAAAATTATGTAGTCAGTGATTCACATTCGATTGGGTACATTCGACCCTTTCCGTCATTTGACTGTAAATGGGCCTATTCCAGAGATCAAAGCTACCTGTTATGAGACATATATTAGCACTTTTTCAATCAAAACTTTACAGTGAAAATATACATCAATATCATAAATCTAAATTGATGAAAACCGACGATAAATGATAATATTGACTAAATTTTTGAAAATACTCCATAAAAAATATCACCATGCGGCCTACTTCAAAGGCCAATCATCAAGATCATGCTCCATGCACTTCTGCTAAAATATGCAACCAAGTCCAAGCTTTGAATTGAATTGGAGATAGCTAATATTGAAAAGTATTGACTTTATTTTCGTCTTCGTTATTTTGCAATAAATAACGAAAACAAAAATAAGATCAATGTCTTTCAATATTGGCTCTCTCCAATTCAATTCAAAAATTGACAAATAGCTACGATAATTTATCTAAAACTAAGTCCAAGCTTTACGATGGAGGGTTCTCATTGTCTTGATCGTTGACACCCTTTTCTCTGGTTGAATTTTATGTGGGCATTCCTATTTACTGACGCATTTGCCAGAAGTCACAAGTTGCTGAAGCACACAGAAGCTATGAAAATGCATGTATATAGCGGGTGAAGTATTACTGCAGTAATGTGAACGGTGGTCAAATTATTTACAAAATAGTGCATTACCGGTAAATCTAGTATTCTTCAATCTATAACTCAGAAAGTTTCAGGTGGTTATAAGAAAATAGGCCTCACATATCCGATGATATCAGTATCATATTAATGTCTTTATCAGTAGATGCAAAATGATTATTATACACATAAACCTTTTGCCTAGTTACACGTACTTCACGAAAATCACAGTGAAAGGGACAGTGCAATCCTATCAGTCCTTTTTAGGACTAACAACATTATTAACTATTGTCTATATTTTCATTATTGTGAATTATCTTTTAAGTACACTAACCTGACCTTTTCCTTAATTAATAAAAAATTCAACAGAAAATATTCCATTGTGTATATTATCATCTCAAAATCTTAGGCCTATTCATCAACATTATGCAATGCACCTCACTCATTCGCATAAACTGAACCGTTTGCTTCACTAATTCAACATCAATTTTCTAAGAAAACTCGATATGGGCCTCCTGTGTGTCTCTGGCAAGGCAGCATGGATTGATGTCTCGAATTCCTTGACTGATAAATTCGATGGCATTCATTTGTAGCATTTAATCCGCTTGTACTTTCAACATGCATCAATTCAGACTCGTGTAAAAACTATAGCACCATGGCCTCAAAGTCTCTGTAAAAAATTGTGCATTTGCCGGAACGCACTACGACAAGGCTTTGCCTTCAAGAATTACTACAACATGACTTTTTTCCTAAAAAAGGCACATTTTCCAATTCCTATATATAACATGTTCCACTTTCTATACTACATAAGATTATGCAATCGTCAAGATGTGCATTCATTTGTCAACACATGGATAATAGCATGACTAAAGTATCGGGCAACATGACAAAAAGTCACGTTGGGCTGTCAACATGTAAAAAGGCCTGAACTACGAAACACTTTTTTCTTGCTCTGCCAAAAAAGCGATAAAAAACAAATGCCACTTGATAAAAGAAAAAATTCAGACAATTTTTCGAAAAAGAGAAATAAAAGCGGAAAAAGCGAATGTCTGGGTGGTCTGCATCTTTCAAACTCACTATAGAACCTGCTGACAAAGTCATAGACTTCATTGATATCAAAATTTTCATTGTTGATAAGTGTATTTGTACCCGCTGGAAAATCAAAAGCACTAATACTGGTCTTTATATTCCAGCTTCCTAGTATTGCCCGTACAAATGCAAAATTTCTGCAATGAAATATTTGATAAGTAAAGCTATCAAACTCTGCAGTGATCAGTGTTCGTAGTCCAGAATTGCTAAAAATCCGTGCCAATCGCGCCAGAAGCGATAGACCCTTATTGTATCCCTTTCTTTCTAATGAAACAGAATTTGCTTTAGTGATAGATGTTTGAAACATTGGCCCTCTACAGTATTTTGAGATTAACCAAAAGGAAATCGGTTTTTCTTAGAAATTATTTGCTACTCTTCAAGCCTACGTGTTGATAGTCAAGTCACAAACAGGCGCAAATATTACATTAATCTTCATTAGTAGACCAATTATAGGAATGACCAAACTTCGACCACATTGCACAATCAACATTTCAAAAGGTTTGTAGCCCCTAATAGCGCAGCAAGCTTTTTTATCGCGGTATATCTACAATGTATGTCATTATTCATTCTTCCTAAAATGAGGCATTGGTAAGAAATTTATTTATTCCTTGTACATGTGGGCTACATTACTATTCAAAACGTAGGAAAACACTTATTGAATAAACGAAAACAGTTTACTAAAACCGAAACATAAGTGATGGTTAATTCCAAAAAGGTTGTAAAGCAAAAAGTGATATCAAGAACCGTAAGAACATCTGCAAGTGATGTTCAAGGCACTGAACACCAAGTCGTTGCAAATTGCAATAAAAAATTACGAAAAGTAAATAGTGTGCACCTGTACAAAGGAGCTATTGCATGATTTCAACGAAAGGTTTGATATTTTATTTATTTCTTCAATTTTGCAGCCGTGCTAAATGAAAAATTCGCCGATTTCCTTTTCAGAACATATTCGGTCACTTTCCGTCTTCTTTTACTTTGACTAGTCTCATTTTTCTTCTTGCTCCTCTGTATTTAGCTCGTTCTCTTCCTTCTGAACCCTTTATAATAATAATAATAATAAACGTTTATTTTCCAAAATCCTCAATAATGGAAGTCGTGAGGACCAAAACTACAATAAAGTAAGTCATACATAATCAGTTCAATAACAAAAGAAGGCAACATGAAATCCGAAGAAAATTAGAAAAAGCCACTGTTGTGTAAGCGGATCATAGTGATAATGAAGGATCTGTCTCTCATTGATGATTTACATTCCGGCATGCGGTAGGACTGAGAGTACGTGTTGATTGCTGGAGCCAAGTGTCTCAGTGGGTGCTGATCGTCACTGGTGATGGACGAGAATAATTTGGAGGCCAGAATCAATCGACGATAGTGCAGAGGAACGAAATTCTCGTATGTTCAGCACGATGATCCACAGACAATACGGTGAGCTCGGGATTGAACATTTTCTAGAGTGTCGACATGTTGTTGTCCTAGGTTGGCAAAAAGAGGCGCTGAGTACTCTAATACGCTCCGAATTGATCCATTGTATACCACAGTGAGGTCTTCAGGTGAAAGGAATGGCTTGAGTCTTCACAAAATGGACAAACGCGAAGAAGCCCTTTTAGAAATACACTTCACATGAAGGGACCAGTTAAGAGATTGGTCGAGTAAAATCCCAAGAAACTTTAGCTTGTTTGCGCAGCAAATTAGGGAATGCTCAGATGGTCGTAACATTTTTTCTTAGTAGATGCTACAAACATTTGGCAGCATTTTTCTTCTTTCACAGACATCAGATTCTTATTGGTCCATTCGGAAATTGCGGTTATAGCTGCGAACAGGAGACTTGTGTCACTATTTCTCGATATTTGCCCAACAACAAGAAAATTGTCGCCATATTTCGTTAATAATGCGTCATTCAGTGGTAGTATCAGGTCCGAGGTGAAGAAGCCAAATAAAAGAGGGCCGATTGAAAAGCCCTGAGGGACCCCACTCAAAACGTTGCGGATATTGCTAAAAGCGCTGTTCCATCTGATACGTTGGGATCGATGAGATAGATAGTTAGAGATGAATGTTAGCATAAAACCATCGAATCCAGCTTCCGACATTTTTCTGATCAATATGTTGTGTGAGAGCTTGTCGAATCCCTTCATTAGATCCAAAGAGAGAACATGGCAGGCTTCGATATTTTTTTTGTAAACTCCTTGGATATGTAATTTTTCCAATGGTTTATAGAGGGCGCAAGTAGTGGAAACTTTTCTTCCGGAAACCGAAATTGAGAAGAGTTATATCGATCCATTGAACTGGAATGACCAAACACGTTTTGAGCAAGTAGTTTTTTTTTCGAAAATCCTCTCGGGTACTCGGTTGTAGTCAGGGAGGAGACTGGGCGTATGTTTGTTTGATTTTCTCTGGTTTAGGCTTGGAAGGGAAGGGACGTCTGCGAGTTTCCAATGACGAGGTAAGTGTCGCTTCTTCTAAGCATTTTTGTTGAAGATTAATGGTTAATGGTTTCCTTGACACAAAAATAGCAAATTTGGGCCATATTATCGATGGAATCTGATCCGAACCTGGGCTGTGATTTGGGATTTACCTGCAATAAGCGATCTTTCACATGTGATATGGAGTTCACTAAATTGCGAACGGTTGTTGTTTTGTGCAGCGAAAGGATGTGGAGGTAAAAGTTTATGGGGTCATTAACGAATTTAGAAGTAGCATTGTTATTGACTTCTTTCACCAGTTATATCATGAATATTCTTTTTTAGGATCACACTGCTGTAACCAGTCATTAACAGAACTTCCTAGTAATGGGTAAAAGACCGTTCCAGGACACCATAAAATACAAAAAATTTAGTATCTTAATTTTTAAAAACGACTAAATTTATCAAATTTATTTGTCATTATTTCAGGTTTTTAAGACCTAAATTCATGAATTTAGACGCGTTCCAGGACACCATGAAAATTCAAAAAAATAGTATCTTTAAAAACCGACAACGACATAAATTCATGAATTTAGACCCTTTTTCAGGTTTTTTAAGGACCTAAATAAATGAATTTAGTCCATTCAAAAAGTACCATTTTTTCAAAAAATGGTACTTTGTTTTAAAATGGTCTAAATTCATGAATTTTGGTCATTTTTCAGGTTATGAGACCTACAATTCATAAATTTGGGCGTTTTTAAAAATACACCCCAATTTTCAAATTTTTTCAAAATCTTGCGCGCAAATTTGAGAATTACAATTTTCTCTCGTTGCTTAAATCATTGACACGTTCCAGGACACTGGTATGTGTAAATCATAAAGTTGAGAATCTCAAATTTGTGATTATGATCATTTTCTGTACTCAAATTCATGACCGCTCTGGCGTTTCTTACAATTGTGCACTCAGATAAACACTCAATTGTAGAGAAACATCTGCTTCTCGCATTTATGAATAAAAGGCATTCAGTGGTAAAGAGCTGTGTCCTCCAACTCAAACATTTGAAAGGAATATACAATGTATGAAAGAAAAACCAACAAACAGCTGCTACTACTCTGTGAAAACAATGAGTATTTGTAATTTTAATGTACGTTAGGCAAGTTGTTTTACTTCTTGTTAGTGCTGGTCAAGCACACCCCCGTATCGAAGTTAAGGATATCTGCCTTGCAGCTGTACTTGTTTTTCATTTATCTCTCTCGTCTTGTCATTGTATCGTGGTGCGCATGCGCGCTTGTATTGTGATCAGTCATTGTCAACACAAGAAGTTATCGAAAGAGCAGGTCAAAACTCATTATTGCATACGTTTCCGGACGTTATTTTTACAGAAATCTTCAAAAACGATATATTTTCCCAATGATAAGAATGGGGGGGGAAGAATTATTAACGAACTTTTCAGTCATTGAACAAATGGATGAAGCATTTCCTATTATTTTGATTGACCCTACATTTTTTGATAATGAAAGAAAAACGGAGAAGAAAAGCAAAAAACAGCTTACTCGTTGAAATGAAATAGAAGAGATAGAGAGAAAGGGACGGAAAGATTGGACGACCATTCATTCATCAATTTAACGACGTCCTTTATCTACCCGATATGAATTTGTGGTATTTCCTTAGAAGACGCTTTGTTGAGACCTTCAGGAGATACTGATAAAGCCATGTTGCAAATTTATAAATACTTCTTTATTGTGATGGAGGAAGAAAAATAACGTTATTACATACTGATGAAAATCTACTCTGGGAAAACACTGTCGAATTATATACTGGATACTGTGTGAAAAGGATAAGGCAATTACCTCAACATTTATTAGGCAAACTAATTACATTTTCTTTATTCGCAAGGACTGAAATTGCATTTGCAATTAAATTAGGTAAGATGGAGATCTATTTTTCCATAGATTTGTTTAGGACTCGAGAAATGTACCCTTAAAGTTTTGTTTGGAATAATCGAATTTATCATTGTTAAAGATTCGTTTACTTTCGGAAATATGAAAGCGTTTTTGGATAAGAGAAGCTTAAAGAGAATCTTAAAATGTAGTATGTAGCTGATTTATAATTTTATTTTTAACTAGAGAACGAAAATTTCGTTGTCCCACGCTTGTGGACATGTTTGTTAATGCAATTTGATTTAATATTTTTTGCTAATATATCCGATTGTTTTAAGGAAGTTGAGTATAATAGTAGCTGATTTTATTTTAGTTTTACTGGAGGAACGAAGAACTTCGTTGTTCCATCCACGCGTTTTGTGGACATGTTGTTGTAGATGTCGCCAATTTGTACATATTATAGTTTTAATAACCGATTGTTGTTAAAGAAGTTTAATAAGTAGTAGTGGCTGATTTTATTTTATTGTTTACTGTGAGAACGAAAATTCCGTTGTCCACGCATTGGACATATTGTTAATTGCAATTTGTATAAATTATAGTTAATAACCTGATTGTTTTAAGAAGTTTGAATAGTAGTAGCTGATTTTATTTTATTTTCCTGGAGAAACTATGAAAATTCGTTGTCCCCGCTGTGGAACATCAAAATTTTGTAGACTTGTGTGTTGCTATTTTTTAAATATAACATATTGAAATATCCATGTTTGTATTTTAATTTCTCATTTACGGGAATATATAGAAACATTTTGTTCTTCTATAAAAATGAGCAACATAAATGAGTTTTAATTATACGGGCAAACATCTACGAATTCGATTTAATGAGATAGCTAATCAATTGGTAATAAAGAATATTTCACATAATGATGAGGGATGAATTCCTCCTGATAAAAGAAGTACGAAACACTAACTCTACTAATAAAAATGTAACCATGTAACGTTATAATAATTTAGATTAAATTACCATCAATTCAAAGATCGAAATAAGTATAAGGAAAGACATCATTAGAGAAAAGTTTTAAATCAATACCCCCCAAGTAGTAATGAAAGTCAACATTAGATAACAGTTTTAAATCAATACCCCCTCCCTCTGTCTTCTAGGGGTCCCTTAGAAATTTTTTATTAAAAAATTGAGCCAACATAAATGAGTTTTTGAATTATATGAACACAAACGACAAACGAATTTCGACCTAAAGAAAATCGCAAATAATTAGGAATAAAGAATTTTCATGTTCTAATGAAGTACGATTACAATTCCTAAAAAATAAGCCAACATGAACCTCAGTTCCCGGAACAAATTTATAACCATCAGATAACTTATAAATTTCATAACGAATTCTCATAGCTCTAGAAGAAAAACGGTTACATTGGTCAGCAGGAACTAAAAAAATAAACTTTTGCTAATTATTATTATGACCGCCCGGATGCAGAGAACAATGGGTTCGACTCATACTGACTTCCACCTACAAACAAGTCAAAAAATTACTGGCAATGAATTTATAATACATATCAAATCAAAAACCAGGAACTACATATTTGGGTCAATTATTCTTTATGTTTATTGAAATTACCAAAGGAGTACCATTTCTTGATATTATGTTAAGAATTGAACGAACCGAAGGTTCTATGGCTACGCCTAACAAGGAATTTCATTCCCCGAAACGTTAGTTTCCAATAATAATGATAATGATAATTAAAAAATCAGTTCCCGTTGTAATTCATTTGATAAAAGACGGCCTCTGATATCCTCATTATCTAATCTTTAATTTCATAAGTAATCGGATAAGTTTGATTTATTTTAACAAACTTCAGAATTATATCCTTTAGTCCCCAATAAGCAACAAAGCCTTTTCAAATTTATTCTTATATTAAATATCTAACTCGTATCGTCCAATTTGAAATTTCGGCTTACGTTTCTGCAAATTCGGATACTCTCATTCGAATAATTATTCTCGAATATTTTTTTTCTATATCAATCCAGGGTCGTCATAAACAAAAGCCCAATTTTTTTTTTTTTTTTATTTTATTCCCCCCCATGGGAAAAAAAAAAAGTTTCTTCAATACCAGAATGACTTTATTTATTGTACTCATCTAACAATTCCTGTAATATCTTCAACCATATCTGATTTCTTCTGCTCGTAAATTCTTGAATAATTTATTTTTTAACGTCCGATTGAATCTTTCTATCACTAACGGCCTTCCCTGCATTTCAGTTGAATAAACAGTTTCAAATAGTGGCTGAACCGTTTCGGTTATAAAATTTCCGAACGCTTAATCAAACAAACAATTTTGCTTTTCTAATACTTTCTTTAAGATTTCTTCAAAACGCATAATTAACTGAAAGACCACTTTAATTTTTAAAGGCTTACCCAAGCGTATCGTTATAAAATTCTATAACGGTCAATGCGTATTACGTAGTCCCTTCTTTCGTCGCATATGGATAAGATCACACTCCAAATATCATCTTATTAAATTACTTTTACTTTCAATAAAAAATTTCGCTTTCTGTATTCCTATAATTTCAGCACGCGTAGTTCGGAGCGTTGCTCTTAGACAGCTTTGCTGTCGTTTCATATAAACCCTGACCGAATAATATTTTAAGCTGTAAAGCTTTCCTTACAAAACAATCTTTCTATTTTTCTCTAAATTGTAGTATTTTGAATATTATCTAATTCTTGAATCATCTTCTTATCAGCTCATGACGAGAACTTTGATCATGATTTATCGATAAAGCCTAAATCATGCCTGTAAGCTGCGCAGCTACTCCTATTTATCTGTTCTTCATCACCTGGTTTCGGATTAT